>VXBP01004341.1:204711-278153 GCA_013400115.1 Rhinopomastus cyanomelas
GCTTTGTGTCATCAGCAAACTTGCTGACAGTGCATGCCAATCCCTCATCCAAGTCATCAATGAATAGATTGAACAGGACTGGTAAATCATACTTTTCCTATTACGCTACTGGCTCTTTCTCCATTCAGTTAATATTTAAGATTATTATATAAATTGTTTATACAACTACATTTCTTAAAATGAAAACAAGTGTTGCTGAGTAGTGCTCATGACAAGCAGTACAATAGCTGCTTGGAAAGAAGATTAACAAGAAGTAAAGTATTTTTGAACATAATTGATGTATTCTTTTTCTTTCTCTACTAGTCAACTCAACTATGCATATTTCCATTTCCTCACTAACTGCTATCTTTAATTTTGTCATAGTTTGAATTTTGTGGGTTTCCTGGCCTGAGGGAATAGGGAGTTACTGTGGCAACCTGTGATAAAGTAGTGTGGAATTGCAAGCTCTCCCTTAGTTTCAGTATTGGCCAAAAGGAAACTCTGTGAACTCATACGACTGGTTTGGCGCTTCAGGCTTCCACTTCCTCCTTCTTCTTGACTTCACTTTTGTCTATTGTTCAGAGAGGACACGTGGCAGTCAGGCAGGCAGAGCAACGATCTCGTGCTGGAAACATGGTGAATGAAGATGGAGTGTGTCGCACTTCAGAGATCGGTGGTAGGAAGGTTTTGTCTGAATTCCATCATTTGCTGAAATGGAGAGAGTTCTCCCTGTGTTTGTAGCCTTAGGCATTGGCACACTGGAAATGGAGGACTGGCATGGAAGCACATGGTACAGTGAACACATGCATGGAATGAATGGACTCCACACTTCCAGAAGGAGGAAGAACTGCTGGAAGCCTCTTCCCTTAGAGGAGCTGGAGATGCAGCTTGATTCCAGTTATGTAAGAAGTTGTGCAAGTGTTTCTATGTGGGTTAAGTAAATGCATCTGTTTGGTTTATTTCTCCAAATCAAATTAGTTTTGGTTTTGCAGGCAATTTATAAGTGGTTTTTAAACTCTTCTTTCTTTTTTTTGGCCCATAGCACATTAATTAAATTAATTGGTTAATTTTGACAGGATAAAGAGCTGCATCACTGATGATAAAGCACACAAACATGAAACATGTTCCAAATCTTGTGCCAAGCTTTCTTGCAGAAGGTTTACAAAAATAATAAATAATGAAAAGTCATAAACCATAGATCTTTAAATACCTGAACAGTTCTTGCTCCTTAGCCATCACTGCAGATAACAGTCCTAATTACATTTTCAGCTCTGTGGTGGATAGCTGACATTTTTGCCACACCAGTTCTAACTCAGAATGGATCTAAATGAGCACCACAAACAGATTTATTTTGGTGGTGGTGCTCTTTGTGTGGAGCCAGCACAACAAACCCCTAGTTCTTCAGGAGCTAACACTAAATCACTGGATAGCTTTTCCCAACTACTTACTAACTTCTCAAATTGTTGCCTTCTGTACATAGATGCTGTTAAATGAGCATTTCTTACTGATTCATGACTACAACTGACTTTGCAGAACACCAGTTTCCAGCACGCATTGTAGGACAAGCAGTCAAAACGCTCTGCGCAAGAGATTACGTGAGTGACTAAATCTAAGATCCTTGATTCAATTTTTCTGCAAAACTTGAGAAAACAATTACAAGATTCAAAAAATTCATTTTGCTGTTTCAGCTGTAAGTGCCAAACGTGTTACTTGTATACGCTTGACTTGTCTGAAGATATGAATCTTGATCTATTTTTCCTCCATAAAATTACCCACTCTTTCTGCCTTTCAACTACAAGAGATAAATGGAGCGTTTGTGCATGGTTTGTTACGGGCTGGGACAGAATCACACAGAAAACACAGCCATAGAGCAAGTGTTATCAAGTAGAATCATAAAATGTTCTAGGCTGGAAGGGACCTCTAGAGGTCATCCAGTCCAACCTTCCTACACAGGGACAACTCTACCTAGGTCAGGCTGCTCAGAGCCTCATCGAGCCTGACCTTAAATTACTCCAGGGATGGGGTCCCCACCACCTCCCCGGGCAGCTTGTTGGAGTGATCAACCACCCTCACGTTGAAGAACTTTCTTCTGATATCCAGCCTATATCCAGCCTTTCCCAACTTGAACCCATCGTTCCTTGCCCCATCCGTACAACATGTGACTCCACAGTACATATTATCAGACTGCTCTTCCCAGCACTGGCAAGTTTCCCCTGATAACTGGGTCTGAGAGTGAGGCTTCCATCCAAACAAGGCCCCACACCTTACATACAACATTCATTTTACAAATTCTATCTAGGAATTTCTGATACTTTTCCATTATTTATGTAGCTAAACTCTGACAGCAACACTCAGGTAGGATAAGAAGTCTGAAAGGGAAGAAGTATGAACAGTAAAATTGCCTTTCCCGTGCTACCCCGAGAACCTCTGTTACCCTTTGGTGGGAAGAAGGTTAGTCAGACAGAAGGGCAGTTCTTGCTTAGTCTGCTACTCTGAAGGCCAACAGTGTGAGTTATACCCTGTTCAAATTACAAGACTGGCAAATAAATATATAGGTCTTGGTTTTTTGACTACTGATTTCTGAACTTCTTCCTCCCATTGGGGCACCTGGCTCAGTTGGTAGGGCATGGGACTCTGAATTCCTGGGGTCATTGGTTCAAGCCCCATGTAGGACATCTTGAGACAGTACTGTAGGCTGACCCTGCTCCAGCAGTGGGGGTTGGACTTAGATGATCTTTCAAGGTCCCTTCCAACCTCTAACATTCTGTGATGGGCCTCTTCATTCAGATAATGACCGTGGAGATCATACATATTAATACTTCAACACTAAAGTCATTGAACCAAAAACTCATGAAGTTTAGCTCTAACATTGACCTGACTATATGGATTGTTCTGTTGTTAACAGAGGAGGTGTCCCTCTCTTGTACCTCTAACTAGTCATCTTTTCTCCTCCTTCATGATAAAGCACACACTACCTTGACTTGGCTCTTGCAGACAACTTCAGAATAACTCAGAAAGCCAGTGCAGCACGTAAAGAAGGATCCGGATGCAGACACACTTTTTCAAGCTTGATTTTCCATTCCTGAGCAAAGCACAGTGGTTGGTTGTGGAATGTTTCAGAGCTGTAGCAGGACACGCAGGATCTTTTGTCGGGTGCTGACGATACAGCTGTGCTCAGTTGTTGGACACTATTCACTGTTTTTTTCTGATATTCATTTTCTCCCAAGACACATGTGGCAATTTGTTTATTTTTCAAAACGGAAATACACCTACATACGCTTAATTCTCCACCCCGACTGCTCCTTGAAAATAAGGGTAAAATTTAAAATAAGAATATTCCTTTACCATCCGTAGGTTACAAAATACTCTCTTTTTCTGCAGTTTAATTAATCTTTAATGTAATTTATCAAGTTTAATTCAGATACGAAGAGAACTCTTTTTTCTCTGTCTCTTACCAATCTCACTATCACTGCAGACACCTCTATTTACCCTTAGAACCACAACACAAACTCCTCACTGTAGAAAGAAGGGATTGTACTATTTCTTCAAAATTCACAGAAGGGCTTCAAGGACCAGAGATACTTGAACTGGACCAAGTACACACTGAACAGAAATGAAGTTATTTTAATACATACACTGGCAAATACCCTACACTCTGGAGCTAGGGTTCTGTTGTTTCTCCACAATACTACTCATTCTTGCATTGCAATAGATCAAATGAGAACCACTAATTGCACAGTAGGTTTCACATTGGGACTACTCTGGCTACTTCATTACTGATCAGATTGGAGCTCCATTATTTGATTAGATACAGCAGAAGACACTGTTTCCAGTAGAAAATGCTGTTAGGGTCTTCTGAATTCAGGTTACAGAGTGAAATGACAGGTCATGGATATTTTATAAGATTACGAGGTAGCTGAATGGGATAACTGAAGGTGGGGTGGTGTAAGCTTTCCTTTGAGCCATCGCTATTCACACTGGCGTCTGGACAAGAAGCCTACAGAGGGGTATCATTTCCATATGGCTGGAACCTGAGATAGTGCTGTACCAGAGTCTTCCTCGGTAGTTCTGCAACAATTTTGTTTATGCAGAGCTTACTCAGTAAGGCAGCACACCTACGACCTATTTTGTTCACATTAAAGAGCTCTGATGTCATATAAAGACCTTCACATTTTTAATTATGAAATTCATTACTAACATATGAAAATGTATTTTCACAGACTACTACTCAAATCAGACTCTTGTCTTCGTTATCATTCCTGCCACATGCTGTCGCCACCTAACTCATTGCCAGGGACTACGTGCACAGCCTCTGCACTAGCCAAACTGTTACAGGCCGTGACAACAACTGAACCCTGAGCACTTTCACATAGAGCAAAACCAAGAACTTGAGCAGACCTCTAAGCAAATTATTTTCATGTATGTGACATTTGTGCCAAAATGTCAGAGCAGCCTCTAAAAGCAATTGGTACAGTTAGGACTGCATGCAGATGCTATTTAGAGATAGCTGCACAGAGGGCTCTTACGCAACCACTTGAAAAACAAAAATGAAATTTTTTTCTTCACCCTACGCTAACGCTGCCTAAGAGAACAGACTCTGGTGTGGAGCCCAAGAGAGGACAGGAATTAGCGCACATGTGTCACTGGACAGTTACATAAATCATCCACACAGTAGATCACTTTGTTCTAACACATTTTTCGTGCGACTGTTGGAGAGGCTGCCACTTCCAAACAAACATCTCATCAGCACGTTGCTAGAGCACTGCCTGCTTTCCTGCTCTCTCTCTCTCTTCTCAATCTGTCTTGCAGGCACACAATTTCACTAGCACGTGAAACACTTCTCGTAGCGCTCTGCTAATGTTCTACCAAATCCCACATCTGACAATCCACTGAATATGTTAGAAGATAAGCTTTCTTCTCAGTCATCTGGGAAAAGCAAATTGAAATACAGGGAAATCAGAAGTAAAATACAGTGTTCATTGCTAGAGTAGCTAATAGGGTGAATGAACATGGTCATGATCGGGGTCCTGTGTGGGTTCCTCAAGGCTGCATCTAGCAAATTGCAAAGTCATCCTTATAAATAGTTTACTTTCAAATGGCCAGGGCTATACTTAATGCTGGGAAATGTAAATAAGGGAATATTCATTTGCCTGGCCATGGTAAAAATGGCAATATTTTGAGACTTAACACTTAGATTACGTCCTTCTTTGTCAACAGAAACATCTTTTTGAGGTAATTTTATCAAATGCACTTAGGATTGATTAAAATGGTAAATCATGTTTTCACGATTGCTCCAAATATTTAGATGCATAAAACCAGCATGGCACCTAAGGCTTTTGGAAACTTCAGTAAAGCAAGATAACCTGAATTTTATTACTTCAAATTAAGCAGAGAGGGCGATGGATGGAAAGGAGACTTTCAGAGAAATATTCAAGCACTTCCCTCAAGAGCTTCGCTGTACAAAATACTTTCAGATGTATGACTTCCAATAAGCTTGCAGTCTAGAAGATTTGGAGTCACTACGTGGAAAACATAGAGGGGACATTGTGAGCTTCACAAACTCTATCCCTGTGTTTTTCCAACGTTACTTTGTGCACTAGGAGGAGCTCCTGCAACTCTTTATCACAACGGAAATCAAAAGACAATATACAGAGCATAAAGGAAATAAAGCATGAAGAGATTTCAGAAAAAAAGACATATTTGTAATCCGACAGCAAGAATGACTGAATGAATCTGCACAGTTTAATCTACTTACATCTTCTGTGTTCAGTGTGGCTTCCTCAGTACAAAGGAGATTAAGCAGCACTTTCCCCCTTTCATAATATATGATTCACATGAAGAAAGCACAAATTTATGTAGGTTCTAAACAGCTACGGAGATTATTTTGCACAAAAATAAAGCTAGCGTGGAGTTTGAGGTGAGATGCTGTTTTAATTGAGGGAAAATACGAGCGAGAGGTAATTAATCGAAGCCTGTACTGTAACAAACAATAATTGAAGTCCACACCATAACAAACACCATTAGAGGACTTCGTTAATATTGCTCAGGCAGCCTCCATTCTTGAATTTGACTGCTTTTGAGCACTTAATTTTTTATCCTTCCTTTCAAGTAGAATAATTTTGTGCAGTTTCTTGTGGACATGTGGGTTCTTTCAGCTAACTGCGATTTGGAAATTATGGAAAACAATATAAAACTTCCGCTGGGATCGTTAGCAGGGTCAGGACTTTTTGATTATCAAGTACCTGAATAAACAGACTGTTAATAATCAGATTTCAATTCTTTCTCTCTAGATGGGTCTATCCTTTGTCCTTATCCACATTCATGTGTCTCTACACTCATTTCTGCAATGCCCTGTTCTTTCAGACTAGCTAACATGTCAAGTCTCCAGAAACCAAACGGCTGTTGCTGTACCCATTTGCTACTAGGGCATCAGTAGAGGGTGTAAAACCACAGCGAGACAACTATGGTTTGCAGTCAGTGGTTGGCTTCCGAATAACCAAAATGTTGCTCTAGCAACTAGAATGAGTGATTGTGAGAAATCCCAGAAGGTTCAGCATCTACACAGAAATGCCAAGCAGCTCAGGACCACAGATGAACAGTATGGGAGTTCAGCACATGCAACGTGCCCAGTCTGGACAGAAGCTTGCAATTAAACTGTAATAAGCCTCTAGTCTGACAGCTTCTAGTGAGATTTTTCAAGGTTTAACACTACTGTTTATTTTGTAGGGAGTCGCAAACGGCAGGTCTTAGTGCCAGAACAACAAGCCCCAGCGCTGAGTGCCTAGTCCAAAGGGCAGGACTGCTAGTGTATCACTGGGAAAGCTATTTAGTGCACATTTTCTCTCAAACTCAATGTCAGAGAGGTTTGATCTATTTCAATTTAAAAATCAGCCAGAAGCACAGTCTCAGCATGGCAAATTCAGTCTAAACAGTGAAGAAGTGGCCCAATTGTCAGAACAGGATATTGCAGTGGGAAGCACCACGCAACCCTGCTGCCAGCTCTGCTGGTAATATATGGAAACAGAAGCACTACCTATTCTAGCCGCATGCTGGAACCTGACCTCCCTTGCATTCTAAGTACTCTTCTGTATCTTTTCCAAAAATGTATTTCAAATTGTTATTGATTTTGTCATTTTGGGTTTAAGGTTATATTCATCTCACAGATCCAGCTATGTCCAATTCTACCCCATGAGAATTTTCAAGAACTAGAGCTAGAGACACCAGCATACAGATATTAGACTAACTAGTTAAGAAGACCAGAGCTGTGTTATTTTCCCTCATGTAAGACTGCCTTACATTTACTTTTCCATTCCCTGAAATATAACTGAGGACAGCAGCACACTCTGTCTCAGTATTTTATGCTCAATTTAACTGCTATATTACATTAAATGATGCACAATCACGTAACCCTAAATGCAAATGACTTCGTGTTTGGAAAAAAAAAAAATATCTCTTTTGCTGCCTTCTCCAAATATAATAATTTTACAGATTTTAATGAACCAGGAAGACTAAACATCCCCATATGGTGAGAAAATGCCAAGGCATGTATTAAAAGAAAAATCTTACATTACTCATCAAAAACTAATAGATGTGACAGGGGAAAAAATTAAACTATGAAGATGAAACTCAAATAATTAGCAAATATAATCTACTACAGTGCATGTAAGAAACTCAGCATGAGCTAAAAACAAACAAACCATACATTTCATATTTCAAGAGTGGAATATATTATATTGCATTCAAAGCAAATTATTTATAAGCTTCTTTGGAAAAATTTAAAAAACACCCCTCCCAAAATAAAGGAATCATTATCATCAGAACTACTGAAGATCTTATATTATCTCCTTCTGTCTATGAAGGAAACTTTGAGGAACTTTCTTTGAATCTCGGAAAGTTCCTCACTTTGTCCTTTCCTGGACATTACAGACCAGCCTGCAGGCCTCCTGGAGATGTATTTGCTGCCAGTCCCACAGTAACCATCAGGGCAATCTAAAGGTAGAGTCTAAAGATGTTGTGCAAACACCTCTCTTTCCCTAAATGAATGCATTTCTCCAGTGCAGTAGGCATTTTGACTGTAAACTATCACCCTAAAATAAGCAAAATATATAAAAATCTACAAGCAGAGGGCTGTTTTGGGGTACTCTGTTACTTTGTATTTCAAGTACTTGGCAATTATTCCAGTAATTTGGCTCTGCAATGCCACTATCTACCTGATCATTCAAAACTGACAGCAGGGCACCAAAAGGGACATGTTGTATAAGCAGGTATTTATCTCTGCTGCATTCATCTTTCACTTCACATAATTAAGAGATGGCCACAAGGCAAAAAACTCCAACAAACCAGGAGTCATGAACCATTTCTATGCTGTGTAGGTTCTTCTGCCACACTTGTCACGGGACTGCCTGAGCTCCAGCTCAGGTACCTGGGTGAACATCACTTCATGCAGAAAGAGTCCTACAGTGCTAGAAAACACCAGCTATTTACAACAATATTAATCATGAAATTCTACAATACTTCATACCTGAACGTGTGTACCATCTTTAGCTGTGCATCACTGCCCTTACTGGGGAGTATCACCTTCTAAGAAAATCATGTTTTTGCTTTGTTACTTCTGTCTGTTACCTCTTTCTGCTTCAGAAAATACAACATTTTTTTTTTAGTTTGGATTCTAACCCCAGTACTTTCATTGAGAGGCCAAGTAAGATTACTGACCTAACTTCACAGGTAGCACCGAAAGGCCAACATCTCAGAGAAGCACTGAGAACTAACTCAGAACTGGTTGTAAAATGCTTACAGAATGAGAGATGCTATCTAAACATCTAAGAATCATTACTCAATGCATGGAAGTAAGTTTATTTTCCTACCAGACAAGGCTGTGTCAGGAAGTGGTATAGCACCAGTGTCTAAAACTGCAGAGAAAGGAACTGCATACCGCTACATTTATACATTTAATAAAGGCTGAACATGACAATTAAGAAAGTTCAGTACCCTTGAGGAAGTGGGACAGACAGACAGGGAGAGGTGGACGTAGTTATTTGCACATTAAGGAAACAAGCTAAAACATTAATTGTCTTTATCTGCTGTCAAAAGGTGGTTTTTGTGTAACAAAAATACCTTTAACCTTTTAAAGACATCACGCAATCGTATCCAGTTAAACTCCTGTGTCCAGAAAGAAGGCAACCAAACATCTGTTTATTATTGTAACTTTTCTACCCGTCACAAAAACCTCTAAAAGTCAATACAATGTACAGCAATGCTACTTCTTACCACTACAAGTATTGCTTTAAAACCAGCAAAGAAATATTCATGAGTTCTTTCATGTGGATCCTCATAGAATCAGAGAATCATTAGGGACCTCGAAAGATCATCTAGTCCAATCCCCCTGCCACAGCAGGATCACCTAGACCAAGTCACACAGGAACACGTCCATCTGGCGAGACTGAAGGCACACAATTATTTTAAAAAGGGGAAGGGAGATATAAAGCTGCTGTCTGAACACAGGGGGAAATTCACCTGAGCAAAGGGACAGAACAATGTCTATGCATTCCTTAAGACTCAGCTATGCCTTAAAATAGGATTTAATGATGAATTTTATGATCCAATGGCTATGCACGGGTCTTGTGACAGAGCCACTTTTCTTCTTTACCATGAGCACCCTGCCCACAAGGAGAGGACAGCCAGATTGCAACACAAACTTTGGCAGCACCTTCTAACAGTGCTGATTCTGATGCAATGTCTAAAGCATCCTTATAATTTGTATACTGTCTTCACATGCATCGAACACATGCTTCCCATTTGCACCTGGTTTTTTTCAGTTCACTGCTGTACTTTTGCACTTTCCATCACCAAATTCCTCCCCACTTCCCCCGACCAAAAAACAAAGGCCAAACTGGGTGCAATTTACCTTATTACAATTTTTAGAAACCTGGCAAAAAGCACTGCTTGACATACTGTCCTTATCTGGCATTCCTAAAAAAAGAACACAGAATATAAAGGCAAATTGTACATTCTTTACGTAACGGTGGAGATATTTATTAGTAGAACAGGGAATTGGAGAGCTTGACACTTTAATAACGTGCAGAAGAATCTATGATTTGTTAGGATAAAACCGCATTTATTCAGGTAAAAAGTTTTATCTTGTGCACGCAAAAAAAGACAGAAAGCTAAATTCTGTAAATACTACAAACAACTTGCTAAACATAACGTTTTCTCATAACTTTATATCTGAAGTATGCATGCAGGGACTGTTTATATTTTCTCATTTAACAACGTCCGTGATTTTAGTACCTGGAAGTGAAATATGACGTCGAGTTTACACAAACTCCCTTTTCCCTGCTATGCTATTGTTCAACAAGCAGAGCACACTGAACGTGTAACATATGGGCAAAACTTGCAGAAGCAATTACTAGCCATCAGATATTGTCCTGACTGGCATCTAAATAATTTTATGTCAACTAACAGTATCTGGATTTACAGAAGTCCAAAGACTGTCCTTGGATTCATGCCTACAGCACTATTCCCCAGTTTGATGGGTTCCCATGATGTACAGTCATATCCAAATTTATTCAGCTATATGACTAAGGTCAGACTGCAGCACGTTCACCAGAGGCTATCTGCCCAAGCCCTAAACTAAGTGCCCTGGCAAGCCCATCCTACCTTAAAAAGTAAGCCAGCTTGTCGTATTTAGTTTACTAGCAGAACCCACGGCCATGCCCCATGGAATTCATGCAGCTATAACAGCTAAACCTGACATGACATCACGCAGCGTGGTTTAGTTAACAGGTCTGGCTCCTCGTGAGGATTCACTGACAGCTCTGCGCACAACTGCACGCAGATGGGAATGCAGTTAGGCAAGTTCCAAAGTATTTCCCAGTATATGCAGCATTAATAGAGCTGTAATACCAGATTGAATTTAACATTTAAATGACAACAACTACAATCAAAGAACTTTCATCTTGCCCTTTCTTATATTTTCTTTTTTTAACATCAGCTATCTGCTTTCTCATACTTACTGTCATTGTTGGAGCCCGTTTCCATAACACCATAGGGAGGAGTGAGAAGTCCAGACATATATTGTCGGTATTTCTGCAAGACAGCAGTGGCACATTCAGTCAGACACAGCGGTACAAAGTCATTCAGTGGATTATGTGGTATTTACATTTGTGTGTCTGCTGCCTTGCGCTTCACACGCACACAAGCCATCGGAGGCAGCCGGATACGTCTTTACTCTGAATGCTACAAGATCTGCTTTCTTCACTGGAGCACGCGGCTTTCATTTCATCAAAAGTTGTGCTAAAGCAGTTTCCCCTTTCATCCTCCTTAAAGCATTACTTTGAGGATTCTAATAAATCAATATTGTACTTAATTGCGTGATTTCCCATAAAGGCTGTTTTAAAGCTCATTTGAAATTACCCTGTTCAACTGAACTCACGTTACAAACCTACTGTATTGTAGGGATGGAGAGAAGGCTGTTAAACACGGATTCAAAATACTTGATGTACCACAACAGTGTTGGTGCCAGATTCCAAATACACAGGATTTTGTGTGAAAACTCTAAACACTGAATTCCAACACACAACAATTGGTTTTCAGATACTAGAATGTTATGAAACACACACCTCCAGCACCTCATGTTATGTATACACACACACACACACACAAAAAAAAAACCCCCTCCCAACCTTGTATTATCAGAAGAGACTCTGTAAAAATAATGTCCCTTGTACCACTGTCACTGATGCCAGTAACTGGTATTTTGCTCCAGTGAATGCTGATGAGATGACCAATAAGGTTCAAAGTTCCCTCTAGGGCTTAGGAAATTCACAGAAGCTAAAAAATACACCGGAGGGAAAAAACCCTTTTATCAAATACAAGTAATTCAATAAATAAGTGACACATTTGTTTTCAGTTGTACTGTATTACTGTTGTGCTTAAGGGTAAGCAATTATAATTATCTTTTGGAACTGTCAGAAAACAAGCTTGTGCAAGAGAGATGCTGATGATCCCTGTAAATAAAATGTGTCAGTCAGTCCTCAGGGTGTGCAGTGAGCTGAACCCGAGCAACTGACCAACTGAAATGCAGGTTTCCACTAAGCATGCAATAGTAAGAGACAGAAAATTTCCCACAGAACACAATTTTAATTCAAGTTGAGCCTTTGCTCTATGTAGCTGTTTGGAGGTATTCACTTTTAGAAGGTTCTCTGCTGTTTTACTAACAGATGCTTGAATTATCCTTTTAACACTCCTTTTTCTTGGACATGGATACGAAAATATAATCGATTCTCGCACTACAGACTGAGTGTCTTGCATTTTAAATAATAACAAAGCTACAAAGATTATATTAATCTTAATAATCCAATCCTATTTTTAGACAAGCTATTACATCCTGAAGCTTAGTAACATATTATTTAAATCTCACCCATAATCCAGCTGAAAACTCACAGAAGCAAAAATGTTATATCCCATGTCACTCACACAAAATAAATGCTATTTCATCGGACAGGTCTCCTCATTTCTTTACCAAACCAGTCACTTTCCCATACTCAGCATCCAGTCCTATGCCTGGAGCTCAGTGAGAGGAAGAGCATGAGAAATAACTGTTTTCTCAGTTTAACTAGTAAATTACACACATGAAACAATGAAAAATTCAATTTGCTTGGCCAAATGAAAGCAAGGCAATCATGTCCTACTTAGTGGGGCCCAGTGCAAAAGGAAAAGAGTGATAGTTTTAAGCCAAATCAGAAGAGATTTAGACTGAGTATAAAAATGAAATTTTTTACAATGAGGGTGGTGAAACGCTGGAACAGGTTGCCTAGAGCAATGGTAGATGCCCCATCCCTGGAAACATTACAGGTCAGGTTGGATGGGACTGGTTGGAGATGCTCCTCCTCACTGCAGAGGAGTTGGACTAGATGACCTTTAGAGGTTCCAACCCAAACAATTCTATGACAAGCTGTTGAAATAAAATTGTACTCAAAGCGTAGATAGGTACTTTGTCCTACTCTCTACTGATTTTGGTCTTGAAACGTGATTTAGAAAACTGAAACACTGTATTTGAGATAAAATCAAACTTTATAGGGCTTTTGTTTTTTCTTTCTTGCTGTTCAGATGATAGTTAGAATCTTTGTTCTGTTTTTCCCCAAATAGCATTTTCCCACATTGAATCCACCTTCATAAGGGACCTGAACTGCAGGAAGACAGTAATCCTATACCATGTCCACAGTCATCATATAGTACATGGCAGTTTCCCTTACGACACCTAAGTTATCTAAGATTTTTCATTATAGTCTTCTAATAAAATAAAAAATAGAACACACCACATAATTCTCAAAAGATCTGGGGGGCTTAGCTTAACAAAAATACCTACATAATACCTAGAATAAGACTTAATTTTATATAACTCTTTAAAGAAGGCACCTCAACTCATACAGCTCCACCTCATGCTAAAGACCACCTGGAAAAAAAGCATAGACTGCCAAGAACTTGTGATCCTGCTGTTGCAGGCGGATTGGACTAGATGATCTTTGGAGGTCCCTTCCAATCCGTAATGATTCTATGATTCTATAAGAACTTCAACTTTGTCATCTTCCACATGAAGGTAGAGTAGGGTGATTGACTGGACTTGATGATTTCAAGGGTCTTTTCCAACCGGAATGATTCTATGATTCTAAGGTCCCGCCTTGCTAGGGATGAGTCTACTTGTGTGTCTGATTGAGCAAGCCCAGTGAGCGGTGCTGCCGGTGAAGGAGTTCGGGCAGCATTACCAGAAGAGGCACTAATTAAAGATATGCGCTCAGAAAGCTCGGTTGTTCAAAACCTCCAGAAGACCACTGCGTAAATGAACCTTTTATATCTGGGTATCTGGAGTCAAGGCTGGTAACAACTGCATACACATGGTGCCCCATGAAGATGCCTCAGTGGGGGCCAGGTCGACACAGGAAGTATAATTTACATGTAAAACCGTGTCACTTCATCAGCCAAACCGTGAAGGGATGCTTATTTGTCAAGGAGGTGAGAAAACATCGCTTGCTGGAAAATCTGTGTGCAAAGGAAGAAGTAAGAAACTGCATAAAGATTCACAGCATCAGATGGAGGAATGAAGCTCCAGGCATCAGGCTCAGGTAATGAGGAAGACTCAACGCTAACTGCAAGACCTCTGTTTTTACCATTACATCTGTAAATGAGAACACAATAAATCGTACTGGTAGGTGGCATTTCAAATAATCCTGAAGATTAACAGACTAAATACTTACAAAAGGCTTTTCAAAATGTATTCCACTGGTGCTATGAACTCTGAAAAGGCTTTTCTTGTGAAAGACAGGAACAGTTACCAAATCATCATAAGCTTGTTTATTACTAAGTCTTCAAGTTACGTAAATCCAGAATGACAGCAGGTTTTGAAACTACACTCAGTGACCTATTCAGTCTGTCTTCAGATTTCTATCACTTTATAGCATGCAGCATCTTAGAGATCAGACACTTACTGCATCTAACCTGAAAACATGAGTAATAATGACTATTTTTTCTTCAGTTACAGGCCATCTCAAATCCATACAATGGTGAAAATTAAGACTACCTTTTCAGCCACTGCCCCAGCCTAAAGCACAGAAGAGTGGTGATAGGGAACCGGGTGGGATGGGAGAAAAGAACAAAACAGAATCACACACTTGCATTACTCATGAGGTGGTTGCCTGAGTTTTCATGCCAATAGATTTTAAGGCCACTCACCGCCAGGCTTCTCAGTGTGTTTCTTCAGTGCGCTCTTATTTAGACTTTATTTAATATTTTGTTGTTTGTTGGGGGGCTTTTTTTGGTTGGTTTTTAGTGGAGGGGTCAATGGGGGTGGGGGTTTTTTCCGTATGTGGTCACGTAAACTCGGTATGGCACCCACCCAAGGAGGGGCAGCAATCTCTCCACTTGCCAGAGTGGATGTGGAGACACAGACAGAGCTCCCACAGAAACGTGCTGCCATCCAGGTCACAGGCTGCAGAGCCTTGCACTGTGAACAGCAGCTGTACCACCGTGTTCACTGTGACCAGGCAGACGATCTGATCAACCTGGTGGAAGAACTACGAGAAGAAGTGGAGAGGCATTAGGGAGGTAGAGCAGGAGATAGATCAGCAGTGCCAGGCTCTACCCACCTTGAAACAGGATAGGGAGCACCTACAAAAGAATACACAGGATGAAAAGGCACTAATGTCCTGCCTCTATCAGGCCACAGACAGAAGCTCTAAGGATGAGTGGAGGCAAGTTCATGGAAGGGGCAGCAGGTGTAACCCCTCTTGCCTACCTCGCACCCCCAGCTGCTTCTGTGCAACAGATACAAGGCTCTGGGAGAGGAAGATCAGCCAAGTGAATACAGGGAAAATAGGCAAGTTGCATCTGCAAGGCATATGCAGTCAGACAGACTCACCATCCACATCAGTTGGAGAATTGTGGGTTAGATAGGTGGACTATTCAGTGGATAAAGAACCAGCTGGATGGTCGCATCCAGAGAGTGATGGTCAATGGCTCAATGTCCAGACGGAGGAAGGTGATGAGTGGTGTCTCACTGGGGTCTGAGCTGGGACCAGTCTACTCATAAATTACATTGACAGAGGCATTGAGTGCAACCTTAGCAACTTTGCAGATGATACCAAGCTGGGGGATGCAGTTGACATGCCTGAGGGAAAGGATGCTATCCAGAGGGACCTGGACAGACTGGCGACATGGGCCCAGATGAACCTTATGAGGTTCAACAAGGTCAAGTGCTGAGTCTTGCACCTGGGCTGGGGTAACTAGCATTATCAGTGCTGGCTGGGAGAGGATCTGCTGAAGAGCAGTCCTGTGGTAAGGGACTTGAGGGTGCTGGTGGATGAAAAACCAGACACAAGCCACCAATGTGCCATTGCAGCCCAGGCGGCCCATCACATTCTGGGCTGCATCAAAAGAACTGTGGCCAGCAGATCAAGAGAGGTGATTCTGCCCCTCTACCCTGCCCTGTTGAGACCTCACCTGGAGTACTGTGTCCCGTTCTGGAGTCACCAGCACATGAAGGATGTAGACATACTGGAGCGCATCCAGAGGAGGGCCACGAAAATGATCAGGGGAATTAGGAGCATCTCTCATATGAGGACAGGCTGAGAGAGTTGAGGCTGTTCAGCCTGGAGAAAAGGCGGCCGCCTTTTGGCCTTCCTGTGGAGGGGCTGCATGAAGGCAGGGGAAGGTCATTTCAAGAGCATTTATACAGATAGGACAAAGAGCAATGGGTTCAAGATGGGAAAGGATAGATTTAGGCTGGATATTAGAAAAAAGTTCTTCAACATGAGACTGATTGATGGCTGGAATGGGCTGCCCGGGGAGGTGGTGGGGACCCCATCCCTGGAGTCATTTAAGGTCAGGCTTAATGAGGCTCTGAGCAGCCTGACCTAGGTAGAGTTGTCCCTATGCAGGGAGGTTGGACTGGATGACCTCTAGAGGTCCCTTCCAGCCAGGAACACCCTATGATTATATTTTCAGTTAGCCTCAGAGGTTTTCATGACTACAGCATATTTTCTTCTACTCCATGAGCACGACTTGGTGGGTACATTTTGATACGTTAATGTTTAGAAAAGCAATTACTATAATTTTGATGCAAGCTATCTCTAAATTCCTTACCATTCTTTTGGTGTACACATGGTATAGAAAACATATATTTGTAGTTGGTACCTTCTACTGCAAGTACTGAAGAGCTGATACGTGATTAAAGGGAAAGAAATGAAAAAGAGTAGTTCTCCATTCAGCAGAGAGTATCTGATGGGCTGTGTAATAAGGATCCAGGTAGCAATGTTCTGTAGCACGAGGGAGTCAAGTCAGGGTTCTGGTGCTTCCCCATGCCAAGGTTTACCTACGTGTGGCCAGATACTTCAAATGAGTGTCTATTTGGAGAAGGTTTTGTAGATCACAACATGTGCTTGGCTAAATACATGCTTTTGCTCTTTCTCTCCCACTCACAGTGTCAATCCACAGTGTCACTTTTGACTAGATGCACTTAAGCTGCCTCCTGTTCTGCCCACTACTAGCAGAAGAGAAGGTGATGCTGCAGAGCATGCACTACTTGCAAACACAGGAGTACCACGAGGGAATTCATTTCAGCTGTAGAAATGCTAGGTCATACATCAATATGCCCTTTCCACACAAGATTTTCAAAACCTTGTAAAACTATTAGATGCTGTTATTTTGAATATTACCTGAGTTCTACAGTCCTCCTGTACTAGCTGTCCATAGTCCTGCAATGCTTTCTCTTGGAGAGTACATGCTGGAGCCCAACAGTGTGGGCCAGCTTCTCTATTTTATCTTGACAATAAAAAATTGATCACTGATGCTCTCAGCATTACTCCATTACTCCTCTGGCTGCATCAGTCGTAATGTCTGGGCAATGAACTACCTCCCTTGTGAGCACTACTCACCAGGGTGCATTGCTTGAATGGAACACTTTTCTTCTTCTCTTTTCTCCAGAATAATAAGAAATATGCAAGAGCCCCTGTATATTTCTGGACTCTCTTTTCTCCCACCAAACCAAGCACAGGTTGCTGTCTCAAATTCTTGAGCTTTGCCTTTAGATGTGAGGGTCCAAAAATTGCTCCTCACTGAACTGACAGTAAAAACGTCAGGTCATCCGCTTGCTGTTAGTGTTTTCCAACAAAAAGTGTCTAACGTTCTTACAGAAGTTTACAAAAACCAAGCCCTGACAATCACATTCATAGATTTTTTTTTTTTACCTAAATCTTGTTGCAAAGAGGAAACCAAACAACACACTTGCTATTGCAGAACGGTGTGTGCTGTGACCCACAAAAGAGTGGCATCATTCTGATTTCAGGTCCTGTCTTCTTGGCAAGCATCAGTAAGCATGTAACTGAACATGTATGTAGTAAGCACAGGCATTAGTAAGCACATTTTTATAAGCAGGCTCAAACAGCCAATTTCCATACACCTCAGGTCAATGCCACTTAACCAGATACAACAAAAAGGACCTGACCCACAGCTGTTTACAATCGGACAGTAAATTGTTATTTGAATCATTCTAGAACAGCAAGCATCCTGTGCAGGAGAAAGGGACCTGGGGGTCCTGGTGGACTGCAGGATGACCAGGAGCCAGCAGGGTGCCCCCGTGGCCAAGAGGCCCAACAGCATCATGAGGCGGATCAGAACAGGGGTGCTTAGCAGATTGAGAGAGGTTCTTCTACCCCTCTACTCTGCACTGGTGAGAGCACATCTGGAGTATTGTGTCCAGTTGTGGGCCCCTCAGTTCAAAAAGGACACAGAGCTGCTGGAGAGAGTCCAGCGTAGGACAACGAGGATGATGAAGGAAGTGGGGCACCTCCCTTATGAGGAGAAGGCTGAGGGAGCCTGAGGGGTGACCTCATTAATGTCTATAAATATGTGAAGGGTGGGTATCAGGAGGATGGAGCCAGGCTCTTCTCAATGTCATCTAGTGATAGGATGAGGGACAATGGGTGTAAGCTGGAACATAGGAGGTTCCATATAAATACCAGAAGGAACTTCTTCCCAGTGAGGGTGACGGAGCACTGCAACAGGCTGTCCGTGGGGGTTGTGGAGTCGCTTTCTCTAGAGACATTTAAAACCTGCCTGGATGTGTTCCTGTGTGACTTGGTCTAGGTGATCCTGCTGTGTCAGGGGGATTGGACTGGGTGATCTTTCAAGGTCCCTTCCAATCCCTAATGATTCTATGATAAACACTTGCCTTCGTCATTCACACAATATATATGCTCACTGTCACAAACAGTACAGGAAAGAATTAAGGTATTTCTAAAGAAAAGGATAAAGAGAAATTAGGAAACTATAATGCTACAGCTGCAAAAAGGTATCTTTATGCATTGTAGAAAAATAACAAGCAAACCATGTGAAGGTCTTGCCACAACATACTGAACAAGAGACTGTTTTATACGTGCTACTTTATCAAGTAATTAAAATGAGATAGCTGAGGCCTGAAATAGCAGAAGTGAAGTACCATTTAGTCATATTTAGATAAAGAGAGGAAATGCCAGAACTGAAACTGCTGAATCCTAATCCCAGAATTACTAGAGTTTATATAACCACAGATGAATCTGCATCTTTTCCATTTATTTATCTATTAACCATCTTCTGAATGTTTCTGCATGGCTGTAATCATCTGTGCTTCAGATTTTATCTGATCTCTTTGTTTTGGAGGCATGTGTTTTTCTGTCACATTCTCACTTAAATTAATTTATTGTGCTTGAAAAGCTCCATGTGCAGAATTTGCTTGATCACAGAATCCCCTTGAGTTTTAATCGAAAAGAAAAATGCACCCAGTTCCCTGAAATTATGCCAAATAGCAGACTTGGCTACCAGACAGAAACTCAAAGATAAGACTGTACTGCAAAAATCAAATCCAAGGAAATTAGAGCATGAGCAGTGATTAAACAAATTACACAGCTTATTCTGCTCCATCTAATTTAAATACAGAAATGACATCATGCAGCCCTCTGATTCTGTCTCCTAGAAGAATCCACCCAGGAAATGCAGTTGCATAGAGACAGGACTTGGGTTGGCAAGGGGGGGGAAAAGTGCATACACTTAAAAAAGGACAAAGAAAATACATAAAGAACAAACAGTCCATTTGAGTTACATGTTTTCTTTTACTAGTGTAACCACAGAATAGATGAAGTATTTGTAAGAAAAAATATAACAATTTAATTGCCTTTAACATGAAGTTAAAATTTTCAAGAGCAGCTGAAAATGAGTATTACACAATTCCCTATTTACTTTTTTACTGTGTTGAATTTCTTCACTTCAAATTCAGATTACAATGATGACTGCTAGCAGCAGCACTTCCAATCCAATCCAAGATCAGAAAACAAAGGTGTGCTCTACTTTCTTCCCTTTTTATTATGTAGGGAAGAGGCAGTAAGTCATACTTTAGCTGTGATTTTCTGAATGATGCAAATGGCAGAACAGAACCTTACTCCTCTTCAAACTGTTCTGTGACACTAACAACTGTAAACCTGCAGCTTTATCAGCAGAGAGAGCAGATTCATCTTGGAAACAAAGATCATAACTACTAAGAAAAGGGCACCATTTTAACATAAGTTTTTCCTACCACCACAGCCAACCTTTAAACCTCCACCGAGAGCACACAGATCAAGCTAAGTCTGGCATCATGTCATGGGTCATGCACAAAGGAAACCTGTTCCAAAAACAGTTTCCTAAAGTTCTGGGCACAAAATGCTTCCTTTTACGCTGAGGCAGTCACACCACCTATTTTCATATACACAATTTTAATGACAGAAGAAGCAAAGACACACTGTTGGATGAGCTCCGTCTGGGTGCATATGCTAGATGGTACAACAATGATCAGAGACAGGTAATGTCAGATGGCACAGTGAGGATCACAGGCAGATTAATACATGAATGAGGCTGGCTGCACTCAGTTCCTCACCTAGGCAGCTACAGGCTGCCTGCTACACTCTTTCTCCAATGTGGTGTGTCTCTCATTACCAACCCTTAGCATTTTTCTGAAGCAGAGTTCCAGCTGAGACAAAAGGTCACAGCAGGAAGACATTTATGTTTGTAAAAGGCTTGGACAGCTTCTGTAATTGAAGCACCATATTTGTCCTATACTCCAGAGCAAGAAAAAGAGTAAGGACTTCGTGTGCTAGCTAAATCAGGAGGGCCTCCAAATGCAGTTATTGTTCCACCCTGAGATTGCTACCTTGCCAGTATGGAAGGTCTGAAACACATGACCAACGTATCTTTGCATGAATGTTGTGAAAAGGGCTTTGTCTGAGAAATGCATGTGGACCACTAAGACAGAGAAAAGTTGCAAACCCCCCAGTGCAGGCTGTGCTCTGCCAGTGGGCTGAAGCCATGCTCCTCAGCACTGACATTCTGTACGGTCACCACAAGGTCTTCACAGTACTTAAGTCCTAAAATGCTTTTTAAGTGCAATTTAAATGACACCTTGGCCTTATGATGACACTGTGTGCAGTAGTGGCTTCATTCATTGTTCATAAATAACTTACTTTCTTCCCCTGCCTTGTATTTTTTACAAGGAGATTTGAAACAAATAAAGTAAAAAGGAAAATGGTACCGTGATCTTTAACTCTGCTTTTTGTACTTATAACCTCTAAGCATAGAAGTATGTTTGGTTTAGAAACTTGTTTTCATCTGGAAGAAAACTCTGGATTAACTATTAATTCCTCTACAATCAATATACACCTTTAATGAGTTCAGTGGGGTCAGTCTAACACCGTGCTTTTGCTTCTCACAGAAACAAGACAACAGTCTTCTCATATTAAAGACTTCCTTTTCATTGCTAATTCCTCAAAGTGACTGTTTCTACTCACACACACTTTGATGGAGGTGTTTCATGAGTGTAGATAAGGAAACGCACAAGGGAATTTCCCTTACATTTGCCTTTCTTCAATGCAGTTTAAATATGACTTTGACTACAACGTGAGCTGCTTTAGAAGTAGCTGATGCAGCTCTGCTGTGAAATCACAAGTGCAATACAAAGCAAGAAGGGAAAACCTAAGGACAAACTAAATTATAATTCAGGAAGTATGATCGAACACAGCTTCGTCCTTCTAATGCACAGAAAGGGAAGTGTTCTCACACAGAAAATCACTCACAGTCAGACTGACATCACTTAACAGGACCACAAAGTACCTGACCCTCCAACTCAGTGAGCAGGCAGTGCAATGGCACCTCTGGAATTACTTTGCCAACATAAATTTCTCATGGGTGCAGCTGAAGTCCCTTTCATGTGCAGTGCAGTATAATAAATGCTGCCTGTGGCACTTCCCTACCAGAGTTCACAAACATATTTAAATTACTTTTACGTTTTCAAGGTTCTTCCCTCTGCCTGCAGTCAGTGCAAACAACGTCCTCAAACCAGGGGCATTTTATTTTGCTGTCAGTCCCTCACCAAGACTACAAAAGCCTGCATACCAAATGCCATTCTGTGATTCTAACCCAGTGTCTTGCTGTGGCTGTTTCTCACGAGATCCTTTCTTTAGGATAAAAGGTAAAAATCCTCATTTCACTCTAGCTCTAAGAACATTTTCAAACCTCATCACAAGAGGAGACAGTGAGCAAGGGAAGTACACAGAGATAGGAAAGAAGGGAGAAAGTACCACTGGAAGTTAAACACTCGAAAATAAAGGTTAATAGAATAAGAAGTGAAAACATTTTAGGGAGTGATGGGTGAAAGGTAGGAGAGGGGTGAGCACATAGCCAAAACAGACTCCTTCAGGCCACTGACCAGGTAGAACAGGACAAGGAGGAAGACAGAAGAGGGTACAATGTAAAAAAAAAAAAAAGGAAAAAGATTCAACTGGCTGATGGATGAGCCTCATGAATTAACTCCCTCTTCTCTCTTGTTGCCACCAAATCTGCAGTTCTACCTGCTTATGTCTTAGATAAGCAATTTTACAGTGAGGCAGAACTCGGGGCCCTTAAATCTGGCTGTTGTTGAGACAGTTCAGGCTTCAGAATTGTCCTGGCTGAGATGAACAGCACATAATATACATCCAGCCCATGCCATGTCCATTTTCCAATCACAAGCTCCACCTGTTTTCCACAGTGAAGCATTGATTAGACCTGTTATTTTCTGTCCTGTGGCACCATGATGTCAGTTACAAGCAAAATTATAAGAAAAGAGGATAGAAAAGATAAGTTTTAAAGGATTAAAATAGTAGAAGTGAAGCGGAGTCACAACTAGTCTTGAGATACTGAGGATTCTGACGAGTGACTTGTTTAAAGTAACGGCAGAACATTCTCCTACATTAATTCAGCTGAGTAAAAATAATCCCAATTCCTTTGTTTGCCAGTTAAAAGTTACTGAAATTGTGGTGTTTTCCCAATTAAGTAGAGCGTCAAGCACGTAGCCTAGTTTGACTTCAGTGTGGGCAGGAATTTGGTATTAAAAGCCTTTGGTTTAAATTTATTTCATTTTTTGACAAGGGAGTTTCCTTAACAGAAAAGCATATCATCACAAAAAAGGGTCACCTTAATTTTCATTCCTCATTATCAGCCTTCGTTCTGACTATGATCCATCACGTTATCTGTCCTCAAGATTAAAACAGCATTTGAGATACGCAGCTGGGCACGGTAATGAAGATGCACTGCAGATTTTCTTAAGTGGAGAAAACAGTACAGAGGTATTAAGGCTGAACCTACACATCAGCAGAAGACAAAAATGAAATAAGAGGCCCATGAAAAAAAAAAGGCGACAACTCCTAAGATAATGAAAGGTAACTAAGGTGAATAATAATCTTTCCAGAAAAAGAGAGATGGGTGGAAGAAGAGTATGACAACATCTCAGTCTCCTCCTCTAGCAGAGCCCTAAAATCAGCTGAGTTCCACACATGAAGTGAAAGGTCAAGAGATCCTTTCTCTCCCTCCTCCCACCTCGAAAGTGCACTTAGAGGCAGGATGCAAGCAGGCAAGTGGCACAGCACAAGGGGTGCCAAACAGCACAAATTAACTAAACACAAGACAGTTTCACCAGGCATTTTTGTTCACATAAAGCCAGTAAGGTCATATTAGAGCGTGAGGTATCTGAGAACAAGAAGTTCACAGCTTTGGCATCCATCGCAGACAGACCTCCAAAGGCTGAAACAAAAATGCCTTGGGAAACACTCTCCCTGCCTGAAAGAATGGTGTTTCTGAAGTTCTTGCACCAAAGCCAGACCACCAAAATGGATGTAACCAATAACGGAACTGAGCCAACGCTACCCCAAACAGAGGTTTAACTAAACTTAAGTAGAATCAAGGAGACACAGTTACTACTACGAAGTTCACATGGCAGTACCACACAAGTGATGAAGGAAGACTGTAAACAATCGAATGTCAGAGAAAGGGGGTTGCTGAAAACTCACTGACAGTCGTACTACGCCATATACAACCTACATAACAACACAGCAGTTCTATGAGGCAATCTGGCAAGGAAATCCACATCTGAGGGGCAATGAGAAAAGCTGGTTCCTGTCCTAAGACTCCTCAGAAACAATCTGCCAAGCCCAAGCATCCAAAAGTAATATAATCAGCATAGATGACCAAGTACTGGTCTCTTGGGAGAGACAACTTCTGCCGAACCGACTGAGCGATGCTCTCAGTGAAAGTGCATTTGTGGCACTTAGTTTGCCATTATCAAAACAAAAAATAATCTAAAACATATACTTGGTTTTAAAAGTCATCGGTGAGACAGGCAGCTCACTAGAATCTGAATCAGTTTCCTTACGTTTTATGTTTCTGTTCCACTTGGGCAAACAGCCATTTTTTCTGGGTGCCCTCTCACACATGACTTAAAATAATTTCATTAGCACAGTGAAATCTCAACACACCCCATTAGATGGATAGGTTTCATACAACCAGGACATAGAGACTTAATTTTAAATGTAAAGCATCTTTCTAGTCCATTGCTTTCAGTCGTTCATGTCTTAGTTAACCTTGTATTTCCTGCTCCTTCTCTATGGAATAATGTTTTATTTATTTGTTTAAAGGATGACAAAAAAGGTAGTAAAATAAACACATCAGGCCGTGCTGGGGGGGCCCCACCACCTGCATCTCATGAGGCCTGGCTGCTGTTGTTCCAAACCCATTAGAAATGACGTATCACAAGGGATAATATTTAAACAAAGCAAACAGCAGCACCAGACAAATAACACTGTTTTCACACACAGAGCAAACTAATCTGATTTTCAGTACAGCAGGAAAAATAACAATAATATTAGTGCATTATAATTTAAAATAATTTCTGTAGATTATCAAACGAAGATGAATGAATGGTTTAGGACTTATACCGCACAAGTACATTTTGAAAATTCAGAGACTCAACAAGGACATTAGAAAATTCTTTGCTGGAAGCACACAATAAATAAGGCTGGTGCTGGCTGGGCAGTGGCAGCTGAGAGAGAGTATCTCATCTACTCCTTTTTCTGTTTCTCTTACACAAAACAAAAGCTGGTAATTTTCCCAAGCTTCTCTTTAAACGCATATACAAACAAATTAGAATTGCTTGTGCTGTCCTAATGAAACGTAACCACTTTGCCTGGCAGAGAACTCCTCCCTTTTCTTCCTTCTTCATAGGACTTTTTAATTTCTCCACAACAAAATTTGAGATAGGGCTAAAATAAGGCCCTAGAAGCTAAACAAAAATTTAGTGACAGAGTTGCCCAAACAGGGCATCGCTACTAAGAGAAAAGAGAGCAGCACTCTTTGCTTCCTCTTCACTGGGTGATAGCCAGCTCAACGGTCTGCACGCACACGGTGGCTGTCTAATCCTCACAGGTGTAACTCCATACTCTTGCATACATCTACTACTATCAAGCAGGTACATCACAGACTTTATGGTAAATAGTGGTAGCAGGAAAGAGCAAAGATGGAATGAAAATAAGCTTTTCCAGTTCTTCCACTCACATGAAAACTCACAGGTATTCAAGGTTAGGCTGGATGAGGTGCTGAGTGCCATGATTTAGGTTGGACTGGATGATCCTTAAGGTCTTTTCCAACCTTATCATTATTGTGATACTGTGAACTTTTCAATCATTTGCATTAGCTGTGATTATATCTGAAACTTAGTTTGCAAGGTCAGATCTTATTATCAGCAATTATTTTAAGGGTTTTCATTGTGACTAGGCACTGATGTCCTAAAGCTGCACTTTTTCAGGCGCTAAGCATCCAAAACCAGACAGCTCTACCCGCTGTCACAGTCGTGAAAGATATACACAGGCATTCTCATGCTCTCCAGACAGACAACAGGCAAATTTTATTAAGAAGTAATCTGCTGTACTTCACCCTTTATCTCACAGCGAGAAGAATGATTAATTCTTAAAGTGAGTGCATTGATATACCGGGACGAGACTTCTAGTCCCTGCAGAAGACAAAACAAGGTCAGGGGTAATACTAGCACGAGAGCATTTCTTAATTGAAGACCTACCTAATTTACAACAACCTAAACTTCAGTCTGTTTTTGTAGGGCCCTTTCTTTGTCGTGAAGAAAGACGGAGGAAGCTTGTTACTGTCACTTGGATACTGTGTAGCCACTCACTATTCAAAGAAAGTCTTTATATAGAATATGCAGCAAAAGAAGCTACAGTATGAGTCACGCTGCAAGAGTCCAAGCTTCTGGAGGGTTGTGAGGCAGCAGAAGAATCAAATGACTTGCCTATGAGAACGAGCCACTATCCACCAAGCCATAAGCGTAACTATAGAACAGCCTTTAAGAAAGGTTTCGTTAACACAGAGGAAAATCCATCTTCCCAGCTAAATTCATTTCACGTAATTCTTCTGTTAACTTACATCTCTGAAACCTTTTTGCAAAATGCACTGTAATAAAAATCAAACACATCTGAAATAAGGCAAAGATATTTTTTCCATTTATTTTAGTTTTTTTCCACATGTAACTGCTCTTTGTCTGATCTATCTTTCTTTGGCAGTACTGAGGGGAGTAAGGAAGATGTACACCCACACCTCACATATCTAATTGGCCAGTTTTCCATGACAAGTATTCCCCTGCACAGTGCTGGCTGCTTGTCTAGGGAGCATAACAGAATGCAATTGTCCACTGAGTTGTACTGAGGGCTAGATCTCAGGGGATCTCTGCCCAAGTATGCCACTCACCCAAACTGATGCTTGAACCACAACCAGTTCAAATTGGGAAAGGTGAAGTCTGACTACCTGTAGCCTTTAGGAGATTTTCTGTTCACTTCTGCAGTGGGAAATTGCATTCTTGGGAAGCAGCACATGCAGACAGCCTACACTCCAGCTGTGTCCTAGCCCTCTTCTATTCCCTTGCATTGCCTTACCAACAGGGAACAAGGATGAGCACAGGATTTAAAAGGCTCCTACCAAGGCCTTGATGCAACAAAAGAATCACGTAACAATTTCAGAAACTGTTTTCACCTCCAAACTTCAGGAAACCACATTAGGGTCCAAAAGCAGTAAACAAAAGCTGAAATGGGTATGACACACTCTAGCTACTATCTTGAAAACAAGACAGTGGTGTTTACTCATGGCAAAACCACATTTTCACTTCATTAGTATCATCTAAATTTAGCAAACCTGACAGGTACTATGTATCTGATGACTAAAAAGAGCAGAGTAAACTGCCCAGCCAGCATCAGCAGCACTGGCTTCAGATAGGCTTAATCCTTCCTACAAACAGAAACGAGGGGAAATCCAGACAAGAGAAAAAACCTTGTTGCTATCTGAACACTTCATAGCGAACCATCTGTCAGAGCAAATCTGACCTCTTAAAAAGAAAACTGCTGCAAGCATCGAAAGGTGCCATCGTAATACAGTTAGCAAAAAAGAGCAGCTGTAAAATTAACTAAGATGCCAAGCAAGAGCATACCACCACCAGAGGTCTGTTGATGTGCTCTGCCTTCAGACTTAGGGTCTGATGTGCCAACAGGCTCCTCCGATTTCATCCCAGTGTGACTTTGCCAAGAGGTGTGAACTCACATAATGCTCACATATCGAGTTCATTAGAGCAACCAGGAGACATTTTCAGAGAGTATATTGCTAACAGAAGGAAATGATAGTGGCCAAAAAAGCTGTTTCAGGCTACCAGAAGACAAAAGGTAGAAGTAATGAGTCTTGAATCAGTGGGCACTTTCTATGCTGGAATAGCACTGCCAGTAGAGAAGGCAACTGTCTTCTCGCTAACCCACACAGAACTACATTTTGTCTACATCCCTTGCCATCACCCAGAACAGTAACACAAATGCATATGCTAGTCCTAAATTTGCTCTGTCTAGTAGAAAATGCTGCTGATCCAAATAATCTCTGCATTTGTCAGTACGTTTTAGAAGTTACTGGAAGATAAAAAGATGCATCCCCTTAGAGCTGTAATTCTCAGCGTCACATGCTAGGCATTGCTTACTAATGAGAATTAATAACGCATTTGATGTGCTTTCTGTGGTTCTCTTCTCATGCCTTACAGAAGTAAGATCAAATCTCTGCACCTTACAGCATCCAGAGCCAAGCTTTACAGTGGTACCTTGTCACACAGCCCAGGAAATACCCTCCACTTGTGTGAAAAAGTGGGAGATTTAAGTTTGCAGACACTGAAGCAGTCTGATGGTGTAAAGGAAGCACTTGGCACCTGGAGCATCTGTTCCCCAGTATCTGACAAGGAAGAGCCACAGGCCAATTAAAAAGAACCTGCAGGCCAGGCATCACCAGTTGGGCACCAGGGTTGTGCACACTGGACTCTAATTTAAACTCTGTAAATGGTGCATCATCATCCCTGTGAAAACAGCCCTGTAGAACACTACTGAATTAAATGCTTAATATCTGTAAAATGCTTCAAGATAAGCAGATTAGGGATCCCACAGCACTGTTAACCAAAATAATATTATTCTGACATTGTATTCCTTCAGGAATAGACAGCAAACTCTACAGCACATAATTGGACTGATATCTATTTAAATATAGATCATTAGAGCTCTCCTGAGATTACCATCAGTGTCAGTAAATGTATGTACAAAGTCCTCATTTGATTGTCTTATAAAACAAAACCCCATGCATATATCCACAATGATTATATATTCAGTACGTTCCCTTTAAGCTCAGTACACCAACTGTGTTTCAGTTGAGACTTAGCATTCATCACCACACTCAGGCAAGTTTTGTCTTGCCTTCTCATCTCCTATATGTGATCTGTCTCTTTAAACTTGACATTTCTATCAGTGTCTCTCAGCTAGGTCTTAAAAGTAGATTCTCTGCTCCATGAGCAAGAGAAAAGCATATAATTTCCTGGTTTATGTTCAACATCTGGCACTCTAGAGAGAATCTTTGCAAACCTTACCAAAGCAGCAGAAAAAATTAGCAAAAAATCCTCCTGTATGTGGAAGCCAGCTCTGCAGCAGTGACTATAAAAACCTATTACATATTATTTGGAAGGTCAGCAGATTTCCTGGCAGAATACAGTACAGTTAGTGGGATTTGATTGCTGTAGACAAACACAGCACTGAGAGAGGGAGGGTCTGCCATCAAACACTAAATGATGAACCTCAGTCTGCTTTTCTCTGCACTAAATAAAAAGTGTCAGGAGAAATCTGGCAGGAGTCGACACTTCCTAATGTTAATATTACAAGCCTACACAAAGCAGCTGCAGCGAAATAACCTTCCCTGTTCAACTGGCAAACAAGCTGCGGGTACAGAATTTCCCAGAGCACCAGAATGACTTAAGCCACGATGCTCCCTCTACAGTAATGACTTCAGCATTTCAGAAGCTACGCAATGCTGACATTCAGTGGCCCCAGGGACAGTATTTAGAGACATGTAAGGGTTCAGAGACACAGTTACCAAGTGCTGGCCTTCTTAAGAATCCCACAAGAAGCACAGGACAACTTGGGGCTTTCACGTGAGCTATCATTATCAAGCCTCCAGTTCAAAGAAGAGGGTTATTACATGAAGATTACCTTCTATTCAAACACAGTCTTAAAAAGAGGAGATGTTTACCTTTGCAATGACAGCGGATGACAGGGAGATGCAACTGCCGTTGGGACTGTGGCAGAAGTAATCTTACAGCAGCATTAGAAACTTTATTTCCTTGTCCAAAGTGTTTTGTTCAGTTGACCAAGCAGAAAGCACAGTGCCTGAATCAGGAGCCCAGTGAGGCAAGAAGATAACTTGTCACCCTGGCCGCACACTGGTAGGCATCCTGCCCTCATGGGCTCTGGAGAGCACAAGTAGGATGAGAGCGCATTCGTCCTCAGACTTTCACTGTTTGAACTTCCCCTGTTAATAAAGCAATGTTGCTTTCCAAACCTTCTCATAAAATTCTAGCTCTTCATTTGTCTGTTCACATCCTGTTGTCACACAACCTCTTGAAGAAACAAACTCTTCAGGAGGAGTCTGGGAAGGAAGTACCTGAGCCAGTCAGTGTCTGAAGCCAGAACCAATACATGAAACCTAGCTAACTGTCACGTTTACAGCCCATCTGCAAAAGTCCTCACTAACTATGAATCAAATACCTAAAGAAGCCAGTTCTGTGGAAATAATCACCAAAATTAACTTGGCACACTGCCATGCACTTACGTAAGGTCATGACATGATGTGGTTACTTGTCAGTACTGGTATTTGTTGAAGTGGAATAAAGTGCTATTCATGAGCTAAAAGCCAACTCAATGTTTTATTCAGAATTAAAATGCTTTTTCCAAAGAGGATGGCTTTTCCAAAGTGGTAAGCACTGGGCCAGGTCTGTTTCCTTTAATGTCAGAGCTACAGCCCTAATTTGAACCATTATGCTGGCTGTTCAGGGCAACTGCACTCTGGCAAGCCAGCACTGTCTCCATGGAAGATGAATAAGGCTAACGGTGAGCAAGCAAGATGGCACAAAACCAGGAGTATGGGCACAAGGGTAACCAGCAATTGACAAGCTCTCAGAACTGTATTCTGCACAGGGGATGGCCAGTACCATGAGTGAAAAAAGAGTAGGAATTTTAACTACAATTCCATTATGACTAATAAAATTGTTTGTCCAGCAGCAATTACAGAGATTGCATGTTTCTCTTAGGGCTCCAGTCTGTCCAAATGCTACACAACCAATCATTTAGTCTACTATGTGTAGTTCTTTTCCTGAATACTGAATTCCCAAATACATTTTTACTGAACTACTGCTGTTGCTGTACACCATTACAATCTGTATTACAAGAGTATCATGCACATAGCTGATATTGAGTACAAACTGCTACTGTTAAAGAGAACGAGGTACTATTTCATATGTCTCATTACCAGACCATATGAACAACCCTAGAAATTTCCAGTAGGAGCAGCCCACTAAAGATGATGACAGCCAGTCCACTGGCTGTGCTCCACACATTGCAACCCAACCATAAGGGTAGTCCAGATTCAAAACTTTTCTGTAAGGTTTGAAAATATATTTTGCAGGTTGCTGGAAAACCCACTGCTGACTCTTCAGTACCCTCTTAGGAGATACAGAAATCAGCATTATTAGTAAAACCAAAGCTACTGGCTAAAATCTGAGAGTCCTAAGAGAGGAGTACACCTGGCATGAATCCACTGAGACTTTTATGTTAGCTCCAGAAGACACTGAAGCTGCACCTTTTTATAACCTGAAACTATAAATAAAAGTTGTAACGAAGTATTTTTGCAAATGCTGTTTTTGCTCTAACATAGTAAATCCTATTTCAACACAGATCTCAAAAGCTAAGCTTTCAATCAGGTACAACTCCATTTAATGTACTCTTCAAGGAATACAAGTCAATAATGGATGTACACATTCAATACTACCCTCTTGCAATGCTCTTACATCCTCTTCCCTGCCTCCTGCAATCTATTCTTCATAAAATCATAGAATCATCAGGGATTGGAAGGGACCCTGAAAGATGATCTAGCCCAATCCCCCTGCCAGAGAAGGATCACCTCACTGGAAAAGCCATGGAATCAGAATCACTCAGGGTAGGAAAGAACCATCGTCCAGTTCCAACCCTCCCAGCACAGGCAGGGACACCCTACCCTAGATCAGGCTGGTCAGAGCCCCATCCAGCCTGGCCTTAAACACCTCCAGGGATGGGGCCCCAACCACCTCCCTGGGCAACCCATTCCAGGTTCTCACCACTCTCACGGTGAAGAACTTCCTTCTCACATCCACTCTAAATCTACCCATCTCCAGTTTTGCTCCATTCCCCCTAGTCCTGTCACTACCTGACATCCTAAATAGTCCCTCCCCAGCCTCTTTGTAGGCTCCTCTCAAATGCTGGAAGGCCACAATAAGGTCACCTGGGAGCCTCCTCTTCTCCAGAGTGAAGAGCTCCAATTCTTTCAGTCTGTCCTCATAGGAGAGGTGCTCCAGCCCTCTGATCATCCTCGTGGCCCTCCTCTGCACATGCTCCAGCATCTCCACATCCCTCTTCTAATACGGGCTGCAGAACTGGACGCAGTGCTCAGCATCTAATTGCTCTATCGCCAGTTTTAAAACTTTGTAGCAGACACTAATGACCTTGAGAGTCAATGCATTATGTTACTTGGCCTATAAATCTATTTGTTTGTAATTCCCTTTCTGAAGAACAAGTACAAATCCAGATTATCTCCAACACCTTCACGTGACCCCATGCAACCCATGGCTGCTGGTCATGGTTCCACAATACAAAGCATGCAGCACAACAATAGGTCCATGTCCTCCTTGCTGTTGGCTCCTGCCTCTGTGCCCAACACGTCATCTTCTTAGCCAGATACTCAGCCATTGGGTAGGAGGGCCCTACTGTGAACAGGAATCAGTGAATAGATTTGAATCTTCTAGAATTTTTGCAGCAGAGCTCAGAAACAATAACCACAAAGGAGCAAGGCAAATCTGAAGACAATATTTGCCTCTTCGCAACATGAGAAAACAGCCAGAATTTTCTGTGTAAGACCAGCTAGGCATTTACAAAAGTAACCAGTGCGTGCTCTTAAAAAAGCAACAGAGTGGTTTGCTTTCCAAAGGAACAATACGTTGGTTTTACATCTTATTTACACTTTACATCTATTTTAGCAGTCTTTCAATGGAAAGAAAGAAGATGCACACACATGCACTTCCACTCCAGAGTGCATTTCAGAGTATCACAGCAAGGCAGATTAATTAACATCAGCCAGAAAAATAAACATCTAAAATGAAGGTGATTCAAGTCCTGTTTGCACAATCTTTCTTCTCAGTATAAATAATGGCTGTTTTTCCACTGAAAGAGAAGCTGAAGCAACAGTTGACTCCTGTCAAATTTGCATGCAAGGTTTCATTGTTTCCAGCTGTACAGAGATGAATACCCAGATTAATCAACCATTCCCAACGGCCTATCTTCCAGATCATGGAGCACATGAGAAAAAATAATCCCTGACTGCAACTGGCACCACTGCTCCTTGGCCCATCCACAGCACTGGGAGACTCTAGTACCTAGAGTACCTTGCCTACACCTCACTTCTACCAAGCTTTCTGGTTTGAAATACTTTGGAAAGAACAGCAGCCCTCTGGGCTCTGTTTCTCCTAAGAAGTCAGCAAACAAATGTCAAGAAAAGAAATGTAGTCAAAGACTTTTTCAGGAGCTCCATGCTGACCCAGCAAAAGATACACTCAGAGAGACTCTGTCTGCAACCCTTTGTGTGTCTTAACTTGGTTCTCACGAGCTGTTTCCTTGGATTACATTACCTACACAAGAAAGACTGCAACATCAAACTCATACACATCAAAAGCGACAGCCTCTTCTCTTTACAAGTGTTATCGAGACTTCAAACTCAAAGTTAAAATTAGACTGGCTTTAGCTCTGCTTCTTTCCTTGGCCTTTTACCCCACTCCACACTATATTCCAGTACACTGAAACAGTGTTAAAAGTTCCACTAGTGTATGTAGGTAACTGTGCAATAAGTTTACCTATTATTTTCCCTCATTGTACTGACTACTCTAGAGCCTTCTGTTGAGCACATAATCATACCTAAGGATTTGGCTGTCCTTCTGACCCATCAGAGTACTAAAGTGGGCAGGCATTTGGTCTCCAAGCCCTACTGAGAGCAGATTTTATCAGCAGCCACTCACTGGAGTTCATAAAGAAAGCAGCAGGCAAACAGAAGCAGGCCAAAAGAACGACACAGCAGCTGTACAGGTCATACGTACAGCCACTGCTAAGATGAGCACAAACATCGTCTCCTGGTTCTGATGTGGGGCTGCCCAAGTCAGGACCTAGGATTTTATCCCATGTTTTACAGCATGTTCTCTTCAATGTTTCCAGAGAGAAAGTTTAAACTAAATCTGTGGAGGCATCTGGGGATTAGTCATCTTCACACTATTTCAAGGATTAAAAGTAGTAATGAATTTATCTAAAAAACAACTAACTCCTCATCCTCCCCTGCAATTCCCCCTGAAGCACTCGATGAATAATTTGCCAATTAAAAGCCAGACAGTCCACAAGTTTGCCAGTCATTAATTTACAAAAAGACACAGGGCACCCATTTTAATGCTGCAGTGACATTTTAATCAAATATTAATCCTTAGAGGTCTCTGAAGGGAGGAGATATGCTAACTTTGACAAGCCCATTCTTAAAGTAACTTTTTCACTTTAACAGTTAACAAGTCAAACAAGAATGCATCAGGCAAGTCATGGATTAAATAGTACCTTCAATAAATAGGACTCAGCGACATGAAGCAAGAGTCAGAAAGCACAAGCTGAGGGGGCTGGGACAGTATTCAGGACATGCATTAACTTTTAAAGTTTGCCATTGTCCAATTGGTTTTGGATAGCGTGCATGACAGCGCAGGTCATCTACTGGAGCAGGCACCTTCAGACTAGGGGCTGCAAAAACTCAATGTCTCCTTGCAGCAGAAGTTCCATGAGGAAATGTGACTTGATCTAAATTTGGAATCTGGAAAAAAGACAAAGATCAGGAAGGAAGTTTAAAAATATTTGGAAAAAAAAAGGTCCTTTCAAAGAAAAAGGAAACTCTAACCAGATAAATTCATATAGCAGTAAGTCAGTGTCTAACCGCTGTGACATGACATGTCTCTCTGACAAACAGAGAATATTTCAGTCAGAGAGCAGGAAGTCACCACTATCTTTGGACTACTTTAGCCCAGTGTTTTCCAGTTGTCCCTGTATGCTTTGAGATTGCAGGCCTCTATTTCAACACACATTTATTTCTGCTGAGCTACTTCTGCACAGAGCTTCATATGACCTTCCCGATTTTCAGATGCTACTTTCTATAGAACAATCTCCTAAGAAGTCTGGAATACTCTAGACCCTGCAGATTTACAAAGTTAACAGTTAACTAGATTAAACTATTTTCACATTTCTGGGACAAAGACACAACCCTCTAACTGCACATTAATTTTTCAGTATTGTGCACACACTCCCAGCTAGCACAATTCCTTGAGGGTTGCCGCAGGACTGCTCAGGCTGATAGGGAATCCTGTGCAAAAGCCTCACCCACACTTCCATGGAAGATCAGAATCACCTCAGTCAGTTCACTTGATTCACCTGGTATTTAATACTATCTGTAAAGGTCTAGTGAGGAGTCAATTTGTCATTTAACTTGTTCAGTTTTTAAAAATTCTTGGGTCCCACAGAAACGAAACTAAGACTTAGCTAAATCCCAGTTGTGAGAGAACAAATCCTCATTATGTACTAGAACAGTCTCATTTACCTGATAGTGATTCTCAGATGGGCATGTTTGACTCACAGACTTCATTTCGGTCTCCTCTTTCTAGTCCTACCCCTCTTTCTCTCTGACAGCTCTATAAATAGTTGAATTTATTTAGAGTTAGTGCAACAACAGGCAATAAGCAGAGCAAAAAGGGTTTTACGACCTCCTCCTTTGCTCTTCCCTTCTCCTGCACAGCAACAAGTCGAACCATATCAGTAAAGTCGGAGGAAGGAAAAAGGAACAAGAAAGGTTTTGAAGAACAGCCATGCTGAAAACACTGGTTTTCAAGGACAGTTGTTGAAATGTTAATATTAGCAAACATAATGGAATAGAAATGACTTCAAACTACTCTTCTAAAATGAAAGAACATTTGCTTTAGGGTCTTTTCCCAGTAGTGAGAGCAGTGGACGTAAGAGCCAATGAGGTTTTGCGTGTAAGAAGACAGAAAAAATTACACACATCAACTGTCTTCCACACTGCTGTTTCTTAAATTTCAGTACAACTTCTCCCATAAATACACCCCACAAGTTTCAGATAATGCAGTATACCAAAATACAGCCTATTCTAAGCCTCTGCATTTGCTCTAATGTGACCCAACACTCTGCTGCCACTAAGTTTGAATTCATAAACTAAACAACGCCCAGCTGGTTACGAAATGAGCACAGACTGCATTGTAAGAAGTGGGTACTCATCCTAAATCAACCCTCAGACAGCCCCATAACCTCTTTCTTGGAATCCAAGTAATGCTGGAATTTCACATTTCAGCAATACAATCCACAATGTCACCACAGCTGCTAATCACAGAGAGCTCAGCTTTGCCATTGCTATCACACGCTGCAGCATCGTTAACTCACCTATGTTTTCAGCTAAGTATGACACTTCCCAACCTAAGCTGCTACGTAGCATTGCTGTGTGGTCTTTTCGTTGTGAAGCCCATCTGTAGTTGAATTTCTGTGTTTGCCAAAGTCCTGTGCAACCCCGGTGTGGTCAGTCTGTTTCACTTCGACACGCGCATGTCAATACTAAATCTCCGCAACTGCGAGGGAACACTTTGGGTTCTCTCACAAAGAAGGACTCTGTGTAAAGGTCAGATTAATACCTTTCTTTCTGAGCAAAAGCATTTCAGGAGAATTTAAACAGACATGCAAGTCTAGAATTCTGGCATTTCTCACTGAGGCTTGTCTGCTAGCTAAACTCCATGTTGCCTGGAGTCAGTCATGTGTGTTCACATGATCTGCTAAGCTGGGAACTCTCTCTCTCCTGAACTTTTTCTTCGCGCACATTAAGATCTGCCCAGCAATGCTGTTATTGTGCACTGCTGAGTACAAGAGCACGCATGTAAAGGACATGTGATGTGACAGCAGTCGCTTCTAAACGGCTTACAGCTACTCTGCCCTCTAGTACTATTTATTTGATGATTGAAAGAAACTCACTACAGTTTCATGACTTTAAAAAAAAATAAAAACAAATGCAACTTAGACCCCACCTTGACTTATGTGAGAACCACACAGGAAAGGAGCCACACACTTCATTTCCATCTTCTCTAGATGGGAAAATATGTGAAAATACGGATGCTAATTCTCTTTAGTGAGTACTTCAATCAATTTTGCTTTCCCAGAACTCAATACAGGGCACATACCTCAGGTTTATAGGCTACATAAAGGCTACACGGGTTTGAAGATTTATTTAAAGATCATGGCCGCATGGGCGTTTCTGCAGGCTTCCTGTGTGTAACAAACCATTAATCCTCTGGAAAGACATCAAGCTTCCAACCTGAAACTGCCCAACAATAGCGCGATGAACATCTACAAACATAAACAATCATTAGAAGAATAATATAAACCATCAAAGTACACAGGTCAGTCAGCTTTCTATTTCTGTGTTCTAACAGGAACTGCGGCATCAGCACAGGGCATGACAAGGGAGATTAATGACTTGCTGGAATTAATGGCCCTGGGCTATGCCTGAAGCAATCAGCTCCTCCCACCTACTCACTAATCCCAGGAGATATTCTAGACTCCCTTTGAGCATTAACATCAAGCTTTTTTGCAAAATCCATTCTGCACAGGATTTTTCTGCTTAGATTACTTGGAGAACTTTATACACGTACGCGAGTTAAAAACAGTGAAGTAGGAAGAATGTGTTGAGGCACAAAGCAGTATCGGTGGTGCCTGCAATGGGAACAAATACTCTCAGATAACAAAGAACGAAAAGCGAGCTTGTATTTCTGACTGTTTGCTTTTCATCTGAAATATATGTAATATATATAACACACTAGGAGCAGCAAGAGCTGTACTGCAGTAACAGCTTTCTGTTACTCTTACAGTGCTCCAGCTCTTACATAAAGTCTGTGCGCAGCCCCTGCTCAACTTTCTGGTTTTGCAACACCCCACGCCACTATCAGTACTATCACCACTGCTGAATCTTTTGAATTGGTGTCAGGCAACATTCAAAATTGGCCATAATGCACGCAGGACAAAGATAATAATCACTTTAAGTCATCACTGCCGTGAAGTTATTGGCATGCTACACATCTTAATTTGGAAAAAAAAGACAAAATAAATTTAAAATGTCACGTATCATATGTTACATTAACCCCGGCACAGTCTCTCCTCAGTTAAGCTTTTTTAATCTTTACCCAAATAAACTCCCTTGGCAAGCATCTGCTGACTGCCTCTCTGCACAGACAGCAAGTACTGTGCAAACCTTCAGCAGCTACACTTGCATGAAGTGCTGACTGCTCTCAGGTGAGTTTACCAAAACCTTTCAAATCTGGACTCTGGATATTCTCTCTCCCAGAATTATTGCTCTGAAGAAGAATTCTTTTCACTGAGATGCAATCTGGAATGTTTCTGTTCACCACAGCAATGATTCTTGGCATGACTAGCAACAAATGAAATCGAGAGCAGTCTCTGTACTCTCAACGAGCTGAGCTCCACATTTACATTCAAATGCTCTCCACTAACATGCTGCCTACCCATAAAGGACACGGATACGAGAAACATCACATGGAATAAAAAAACAGGCTGTTGCCTGTATGTTTAAGCTGCGTATTTTCTTGCTCAATTATCACCCACTCATGTTCAGCTTCTCCATCAAACACAAGCAAGAGCTTTCCCACTGACACTTATGTGGTCTCTGCATATGTTTCGAGCTTAGAGTCCAAAACATTGATTCCTGTAGCCCAATGCTAAAATATTTTCATGATTTCCCTTAATATTTAAGCTCCTGAAAAATCTGCCTTGAGTCTGTGTGTTCTTTCAAAGACACCGATCTAGTACCAGAACGTGGTACTGGCTGTCAACTCCTTCTGTGCGTAGCAATGCAGCAGCAGTAGCAGCAGATCAAACGTATTTGCTACCCTGTTGTTTCAGAATTGCCCACAGATTAATGTTAAAAGCATAGATTTGTACTGAGGTATCTCCCCACTGTAAAATGGAGCTGGCAATTCTATCACCACTTACTGTGGCCTGGGGAAATTTTGCATTTGTGTGCAATTATTCTTTCCATAGCCTTTCAATGTCTGCAGATTTTCTGTTGTAGTGATGGAGATGTTACTGGGATGGTTAACTTCCTTCCCTTCAAAAACAGGTAACAGCTGAAATGAGGGAGTTTCTGGCCAGACAATTTCTGGCAGAAGAAGCAAAGTAGGAAATGCAGCTCCTGATATAAACCAGCCCACTGTGTCTCATCTGAGAGAAGGCTTCCTGCCTGGGTAGTCCTCAAATCTTTTTGCTGCATGAAAAATTGCCAGGGTTTAAAACATCTGAAGATTTCTGTTATGAGAATTATGTGCTTTACAGATCATGATAAATACAGAGTAAAATATGAAAGTGTCAATCTTTCAAACAGTTCCTTTCCTTCAGTGAGGTTACACGCACAATGCAATGAGTAGATTTGGATTACAGGGTCCTTTTCCACTTGAACCGAAAGTAAATGTAGCATATTAGTGGTGGTTAGCAGATCAAGAGAGGTTCTTCTCCCCCTCTACTCTGCCCTGGTGAGACCACATCTGGAATATTGTGTCCAGTTCTGGGCCCCTCAGTTCAAGAGGGATCTGGACCTGCTGGAGAGAGACCAGCATAGAGCAATGAGGATGATGAAGGCACCTCCCTCATGAGGAGAAGGCTGAGGAAGCTGGGTGTCTTTAGCCTGTAGGAGACTGAGGAGTGACCTCATTAACGTCTATAAATATTTGAAGGGTGGGTGTCAGGAGGATGGAGCCAGGCTCTTCTCAGTGTCATCTAGTGATAGGACAAGGGCAATGGTTTTAAGCTGGAACATAGAAGGTTCCACATCAATGTGAGAAGGAACTTCTTCCCAGTGAGGGTGACAGAGCACTGGAACAGGCTGCCCAGGGAGGTTGTGGAGTCTCCTTCTCTGGAGATGTTCAAGATCCAGCTGGATGTGTTCCTGTGTGGCTTGGTCTAGATGATCCTGCTGTGGCAGGAGGATTTGCCTAGATGATCTTTCGAGGTTCTTTCCAGTCCCTTGTGGTTCTATGATTCTTGTATAAGCAGCGTTTAAGCAGCCCACAAAAAGGATGAGAAATACCTCTCAGGGAATTACTTAATCTCTCAAGAACTTTTCTTGCATTATTCCCCACACCTTTCTTTCTGCCTCCTTCCTTTCTCCCACAACTCATCATTTGTCCAAGGAAAATAAATCATGCCAGGTTACTCAGTGGCCTTGTTATCACAAGAAGTTGTTATGGTATGTTAGTAAGTTGAGAAATGGGGTTATGTATGGATTTGTGGTAAGAGGTGCAACCTGAGCCTCCACCCTTCTGCTGGGAAGTTCAGCTGGACTCAGAGGAAATACCAAGGGAGGCAGGAATATGGGACTTTTCAAGAGAGCGCTAGCAGCCTAGTCCTGTGAGCAACCTCCCAAACTGCTCCCCTAGCTCAGACAGGACAGGTAATCGGCCTGTGGAGTAAGTGTAGTACAAGAACTATAATTCTCCCTCAGCCCTGATCTCTGTCATTCATGCCAAAGGTGACTTCTACATTTTATCAGTCATTCTTCCTTTCAGTGATTGGTCTCCCCTTCCTGTAGTTATTTGTTGAGATTTCCAGTACATAAAAAAAAATCCTGGCACTGCCATTATGGGCTCTGAGCCATCTGAGCAATCTTCTTAAAATACACTAACACATCATCCATATGGTTACCCAATATGTAACTATTTACTTTCCAGGATAATAACAGAGAGGTAAGAAAACCTGTTAAAAGCTTTTCAGAACTTCATGAGATGCTGTCACCCAAATGAAGTGGCCATAACTTTCACTGAGTAGCAGTTATAGACACCACTCTACAATGATCCCTCTTTTGAGTATGTTTTCATTATCAGTCTCCCTTAAACAAGACTGAAAAACCAGATGACTGGATGTCATTAGGAGCTTTCTGTTGGAGATCGTTGCTCTGTGCACCCCAGCAGAGTCTGATACCATGCTGTTCACTAGATTCCAGAAGAAATCCACTTCAGAGTCAGTCTTCCCAGCCTTGCTAAAGACTATCTGAAAGCTAGGAGAGATACCAAGGAAATTCCTTCGCAGATACAATCTCCTGTAAAGGCTTATAAATAATAAATGGCTTTCAACACAGGCTGCAAGATTTGCTTAGAAGCCCCAATCAAGGTTTAAAAGCAAAACTGTTTGTTTTTGAACAATGTAGAATTTAATTGGTGCTATTTCTTTTATAGTCAATTCACACATAAAATTCTCTTGTCCCTTCCAGAGATTCACTGTTTCCCCAGATGAAAATGATACTTGAATGAGAGTTCACTTTGTTGAGACAGTTATCACGTGTATTCTCTTCACAGCATGTGCGAGGCTGTCCAAGGGCAAAGCTGTTTTTGGTACCTTTCTAAGTGTACCTCAGGTGGGAAGTAACGCTGTGAAAGCAGCGGAGCTGATCTGTGGTTACTTCATACAGCACAGTTTGTGAGTTAACATTTTTACACCAGAACTGGTTGTGCTGGTTGTATTCCAGACACAATTCGGTCAATAGATTAGCAACTATTGAACTTGGGAAGAAATCAATGAGCTCTTAGGACTGCATGCACGAAGTAGGATGGGAGCTTTTCTTGCATACTTCAAAGATCTACAGTTCTTAGGTCTCTTGGGATAGTTGGAAATGGTGTCTCCTTTTCTCAGAAGTAACTAGAGCACAGAAAGAACAAGCAGGAGCAGGAAGATGGAAAGCCATACCACTCCTTTTCCTGGCCAGCAGAACTATTAAGCTTCAGGATGGAAACACAATATACTCATTGCAGCAAGACAGCAGTACACTTTGCTATAACAAATCTTAAAGGCCTCTCCTTGGGCTGATATCATTTTCTTTTGTGATCAACACAAAGAAGTTCTACTGTTTTGCAGAGAAAAAAGAAGAAGAAGAGAGTTCAGCATAGGGCAACGAAGATGATAAAAGAGGTGGAGCACCTCCCTTATGAGGAGAGGTTGAGGGAGCTGGGTCTCTTTAGCTTGGAGAAAAGGAGACTGAGGGGTGACCTCATTAATGTCTACAAATATTTGAGGGGTGGGTGTCAGGAGGATGGCACTGGGCTGTTCTCGGTGTCATGTAGTGATAGGACGAGGGGCAATGGTTGTAAGCTGGAACATAGGAGGTTCCACATCAACCTGAGAAGGAACTTCTTCACGGTGAGGGTGACGGAGCACTAGAACAAGCTGTCCAGCTTTTCCATTAAACTCAATGGTAACAAAGATATTTTCATGGAATCATGGAATCTTTAGGGATTGGAAGGGACCTCAAAAGATCTAGTCCATTTTCTATGTTGTTTGCCTGAATATCACAGGTATAAGCAAATTCAGGATACTGAAATAGACCTCAGTGGGCCTCCTGCAGCTCTGAAAGCGCAGGGATTAGTGTCCATTAACACACTTTTCTCTAAAGTACAAGAAACTGTAATTAGCATATATTTGTTGACTTACAGGTAGCAATGAAAAACTCAGCATAATAAACAGACAAGCTCAGTATTTCAGTCTTGTTTTGACTAATGGAAACAGCATCCAAGACCAAATCCAGCCTATAAAAGGCACTCAGTGAGTTTTGCCTCTTCCACTAAAAAGGAAACTTAAAAGGAGCCGCAACCTGAGGGCAGTTTTGTCATATGCAGTGCAATTCATTTAGCATCTAATTTCAATGAAACTTCACAGAAACACACAGAAGCAAATGTTTGTTTTAAGCTCACAATATCAACACAACTGTAGACTATCTTAGCCAACACGGGATTGTAACTGTTCAAAATAACTTTGGTGGGAATTTTTGAGCATCCAGTTACGAAAAAAGGAAAACTACTTAGTTGTTCCAATATCTTTGCAAACCAGAATAATCTCCTGCTGTTCCAATGAACACAGAAAAATGGATGCTGTTATGTTACCATTAGAAACCCAACTCCAGCAAGAGAAGCCGGATCAATTATACTATTGTGTTACATATGAAAGGAGACTATTTCACAGAACAAAAACCAGGAAGCTTAGCTGTGGAGGTTACAACATAATATCACATTAGGCACACTAGGATAGAAGTAATAAGGTCAAAGAAAGCACTGGTCCTCTTGCTTCGGTCATCACACTGCTTGCCTTTCTTTTATGCTTATTATTTTGTAAGTCAGAGGGTTAGGGGTAAGTTATGGGTTCCCAACAAGACCTCAGCTTCAGTGGCTGACTACAACCAAGAGCCTGCAAAATATACAGATGCATGTTTTGTACAAAAATAAACTCTCCTTGGTCCATGTGCCATCTGCCCGTTGGCTAGGCAGGTGGTTTATTCTGTTGGGAAGAGTGAGCATCCTCTTTGCCATTAAAGCCTTGCCTTCCCCTTTCTCCATTCCCTTCTACTATTCTTGCAGAGAAGTCACCACTATTAACAGATAAACATTAACTCTTTTGTTTTAGTGAAGACCTACACAAAATATCTGCCTCAAGTTCTGAAACTGGCCAGTAACTACCCTGCTGCAGACCGTCCCTACCCCTACATTTTTCAATTGCCACAAAAATAATCCATTTGCAGACTAAACATATGCAAGCCACTTCTGTTTCCAAGCCTCCTGTTATCGTATTTGACCATGGCTACAACACTGTGAAATAAAGAGATGCTCTCTCGTAACTACACTTGCTTTATCAAGTTCCTATTACTGAACTATCCTTCACTGTCCCTTTTTTACACTTCATGATTGTTTGCTCAAAGTCTCTCTCTCTTCCTAAAAACAAGCAAATAAATAAAGCTTTTTTAAAAAGAAAAAAAAGTGTGCTCCTGAATTTTTGTCACTTTCAGACTGCATAGCAAGACCTGTCTTGGGTTTCTCTGCTTCCTTCCCTAAATCCAGGACAGAGAACCTGAGATTTGATATCAATAGCTTTCACTACTTAATTTTTTCGTTTGCACAGAGAATCACCGTAACATCTGAAGAGTAAAATTCCACCCTTTCATTTTCCCATGTATTATTCAAACCCACCACTCTGAATTCTACAATTAGAGTATTCCTGGGTAGCAACAATCAGCATCATCTTTATAATCTGGTACAGCAGGAAATGGGGACTATCCAGGATAGGTTCACACATTTGTTTGCTGTATAGTAGCCTCAATTTAAATATGATAATCTAATTTAGCAAAAAATTGAACTGAAATCAGATTTACTGCAAAAACTTTTAAAATTTAATTTTCAGACCAGCAATCAATGCTTATTCACTTTCCATGTCATCCCTCCCTTCCCTTTTTGCAGATGCTTCACATTAAACAACTGTGCAATTTTTTAAATTGCAGGAAAATTACCATTTGCACCTAGTTCAGGAATAAAAAGGTCCAAAAAAATCCCTCTTTATGAGCATTTCGTCTTAACAGAATTTAAAAGATGCAAAGATTCTCATACATATATTTGTGGCATTCTGTCTTTCAAATCATTCTGAAATGTAAGATGACAGAAATGAAGAAGAGATCTTACTCAATTTCTGAGCTGTAACTGTTAATACTAAATATTACAACACCTTCAAAAAAAGAACTATGTAGAGACACACATTAATAAAGCCCATTATTATTCACAGACATAAACAGTATCAAACTATTATTTGCTTATTATACTTTGCTCCATTGTATTTCCCCCTAATATATACCAAATAAAAATATAAACGTACAAGCAAGAGTGATTACAACAGAAGGAAACAAAAAGATAAAGAAATCCAAAACTTACATTGATGTGTTATTGTAAGTCCTGCACAGCTAGCTGCCCTAAAGGTGCATTTTAGCTTTTTTATCCATGCTCCGTTCTTGTTGCTGATGTGACCACTTAGGCACATGGTCAAGTTGCAATCAGCTTCTCTCTTAGTGATGTATGAGAGCTGTGCTGATTTATCTAGTCCTTCTGCAGCAGATTAGCACTAATGTCTCTGCTTCAGCATCCTACCTTTCTGTAGTGGCAAGACTCTGCATTATCATTGGTGATCTGAATTAAAGAGCCAGTGAATGTAGCACTGTCTTCTTTCGCTCTGAAACACTGCAAAGCAGGTAATCTCACACAAACAGCACATTTTTATCCACACAGCCTCTTTTATAATACCTTTGGCAAGAACTGTAGTCAGAGATACAGAAGAATGGATCCAGTAAGTCTGCAACAGCATTTCTGTGATTTATTCTGTTAAAGGAATATTATCCTATGCTGATGCCCTTAGGGAGGAGACGGCTGTAACACACTGACATTGCAGCCAAAACCATGAGATGCCCACTTTGTAGCACAGAGGTATTACAGGTGTGCAGTGAAATCCTAGCTTACCCTAAGAAAGTGGATGATGTGAAAATAATTAATGCTAACATGGCTTATGAAATACAGCCAGTACCTTATAAACTAATCTGGCTTAAAATTATTTCAGTGCCTCATAGTATATGTGTGGATTACAAAGTATTTTTTCTCCTTAGGACTGATATACTTTACACTGTTGGACTGTCAAATTCACCTACTGAAAGTAAATGAAGAACCTGACTGAACCTTGTTAGTACTACTTTGACTTACCAGTCAACAAGTAGTATTTTAGCAGTAAAATGCAATTGTTAATTCATGATCTTTTCACTGCAAGACACCGTGAGACACAGCTGTTTAAATTTGCATGAGGACTTTGAAAATTATTTAGGAAAAAAATGAATGTCTTAGGCCATCTAGTCTTAGAAATGTGAACATTCTGACAAGTTTGTTCATTGTCAAAATCACTCACATCATTGCTGCTCCTAGCTGCTACTGTTTCTGATTACAGAAAATTACTATTCTTCTCTGCTTTAAGAAGCAAATCACATACCTGAATATTAAACAAGAAATAGGTGATGCTTAAACATCAATAGTATTTTAATAGCAAAAAAAATTCAGCTACTCAGACATCTATTTTCTGACTATTATCAGCTTTCATTTTAGAAAATACATTTGGTGGTGTGTCCTCCCCTAAACAGGAAAGAAGGGAAGGGAAAGGAAAAAGGATTCAGCTTGGTAGTTTATTCTAGGTTCTAAAACACAGAGGGGCTGTTTTTGCTGCATTGTGAAAGTCTGCTGTGGGAAGACATGGCTACATCCCTCACCAAGTGCTTTCTGGATTTGACATATATTTACTTCTGCATCTTCTGTAGGAGCACAGCAACCTCACAGACTGCAACAAAGCTCCAAACATGCTCATTAGCACAGAACTTTTAGAAAGGCAGTTTTATATCTAGGTGCCTAGGGTCTGCAAGTGACTTCTTCAGGCTTCCCCAGAATTCTACCTCTTTTTCTGTGTTGTCAGTACGGGAAGAAATGGGTATCCTCAGGGGGCATCCAAAAGCCAGACTGTGAATCTCCTGAGGAAAGGTGTCTGAGAAAAGCTTAAAAGCATGCCCAATGCTAAGCTGCCAGAAGCTGGCTAAACAGAAACACTAATGCCCTCCCAACCTTCAGACAGCTCCTTGCAAATCCTGAGTAAGCACCTCATTATTTGAGAAGTCTCTCTGGATGATAGGCATCTATCACCACAAATTTGAAGAACTGAAAATCTCTATTTCAATGAAGGTGGAGGTAGGGTGCTATGGTCTGGCTTTGAATCCTTCTCAGGACTGGATTCACCTAAAGAGCAGTAATTCTACCTTGGGTTGCCTTCTCATTGCAGTAGGATTCAAACTTCCAACTCCTAAGCTTCAGAAACAGCTCAACTCCACTAGCAGTGTTCCAGTTCTATGGAGCAATACGGTACAACACCAAACAAGAATTCAAGATTCACTACATCAGAAAGAGGGGAGAATGACAGTGACCTTCCTGAAAGGCCTCCACCAAAAAGCAGCATCATGTGTATATGGCAAACAAGTGAAAAGTACTGTCACTTTCAAAGGTACTACCAGTTTTAAGGACACCTTTTCATTAGGAATTGAAGCAAAATTTCTAGCCCATGTTTTCATGTAGGTCTTTGCTGAACTAGGAAAAGGGTGTTTAACCAAAATACTGCAATCAGTGAGAAACAGCACTGAAGCTGCTCCTGCAGGTACCTACAGAAAATTAGTCTAAAAAGAATTGCATTCCACTTACAACAATTTTTTTGTCCCCGGGCTCCCCCGGATAGAAATTTCTAATGTATGCTAAAGCTGCACTAGTGCCCACCTGCATGCAGCACTGTTCTTCAAACGTTTGTTTCCCCATATCGGTGATCTCATGTATTTACAGACTGCAGTCATACTCCACATCAGCTCTCACATCAACAGACTAACCAAGACATACTCTTCTAGCCCCATTGTATTGAAAAGACTGCCTCTTCCTTTCCACAACAGTCTTTCTCTGCCTCTATTCCTGCTTGAGTTAATCTCAGCCTTGGTGAGCAGAACCGTATCGATGATGTCCCACTCAAGGACTTACCATGTAAGTAATTTCAGTAGACAAAACGGACTGTGAGTTTGATACATAGCTGCAATAAAACTTCAACCTCCTACCATCCTGTCTCCAGCAGCTAAAAATTACAACAGTTTTATCTGAAGATGGAATTCTGACATATATCAACTGAGATGTGTTAATACATACATTCTGTGCTGCGCTACGTGAGGCCATGAAGCAAGAACCAACATCAATCTGCACTGGCTTATGTCAAGCAAAAATATGAATGTAACATTACTGCTGGCCCACTTGCTTGATTCTCAAATATTTACTGAAACAACATGCTGGCTTGATAACATAATTTCCAGTTCTCTCAGCAAAGATTTGATTCTATATCTATTCTGCAGGGAGAAGAAACAAGAGCCATCGGATCACCGTTTGCCACTAAAAAGCATCGTCTGTCCTTCTTAAGCCCCAGCGGTTTACTTAAGTGTTACCCACAAGTTATGTAAATGGCACACTAATACTTCAAACATGCAAATGGATTGTATGTATTTCTACAGGAAATTAATCAAGGAAATTGAGAGTTTAAAGTCAAACAAATTATCATCTATAATTCAAAACACGCAAGTAACTTTTAATTAAACATGACTTCTCTACTAAAAAACCCACATGGAACCCTTACTAAAAGGGAAGATAGCTAATTAAGGAGGAAAAAGAATGATACAATTATTTTTAAAGTATATTTTCAAATGTACTTGTAATTTTTTCTTGATTCTGAGCCTGCTTCAATTTTAAGTGAATAAATGCATGCAGGTAGAAAAAGACTTACACAAGTCTCACTGATTGAGACTAGAGGGCTGTGCTAGGAACCAGAAGCTTTAAAAAGTTTTGCTGCACAGAAGAGTTAAAAAGAGGTATCATGATTTCTCATAATGAAACCCAGACTTGTTAAAGACAAAGAATATGTGAAAATAACCACCACCAAAAAGAAAGTGTACTTCGCACGTCTAGATTTACTTATTTCAATCTTAGTTACAAATGGAGGAAGTTAAAATACCCAATGCACAACTCATTGTGGTGATCTCTAGAGCAGAAACCTGTCCTACATTCACTGTACGTAATATCACCTCGTTGCCTAAGGTAGCTGTCTAAATTTGCCTGTTCTCTTCACACAAGTTGAATTTTGACCTTCTCAACATTTTTTATATGTGTGATCTAAAAGATACCTTACAATGACCTTCATGCATGGGACCTCTGAAGCTTAACATCTTTTTTGTGAGGCCACAGCAGTCCTTTGGCCAGATGCACCATTCTTAATTCAGAAAGCTATTTCATCTGGCTGGGTTTGAAGGCTTTAAACCTGTGGTTATCTCCCTTGGTAATTAAATTTACATTTAATGATAAACTCAGTACGCCAAAGATTATTTAAGGGAAAGCAAGGAACAAAACACAACATTGTATTACCATGCAGTACAACAGTTTGAGTGTCATCCTTTATTTTTCTCCCATCTGTAGTGTTACGTGATGTAGGAAGTGGAAAAGGACATGTCACTGCCCTGACACTAAAATGCAGTGAGACATAAAGAGCCGTTTGGAGAAAAGTGAGAGATTCAGCTTCAGCGTGAGGGCGACTGTTCAGAAAGGTAAATGTAGGCGTGTTCTTTCCCCAGTGACTCTCAGTATAGCTTTGTTTGGCAAGTGGATTCTGTAGCCCACAGGACAGCATGTAATCTCTTTGAATTTTTTCCTAGTTGATCCTCACTGCTTATGTTGTGCAATGGCCTATGTGGTTTCCCATTAGTAGTCTTCTGATTTTTAGGGATCTCTGTATTTTGAATCTCATCTCAACTTTTATTTTGAAAGAGGGTTCCCATTTTTTCTGTTAGAGAGTTTTTCTATACTTTCCCTGCTGTTTTTCTTGCAGAAAGAGCCTTGAAATGGAAAATGGATACCTGGGGTTAAAGTGTCCCTACTGATTTTTTTTTCCCCTATGCAGTACTGATGATTTGTTCTTTTATTATTTCATTTCATTTTATTTTCTAATTTTTAAATATTTTTATTATTTTATTTTATAAACCCAGCCTATAGTAAAATTTTGTTGGTAGAACTGTGGCAAAATATCATAGTGTTAGGTTGGGAAGGCAGGGGGTTTGTGTGGTGTAATCAGCCCAGAGGAAGACTGGTGTAAGTACTAGTTGCAGAAGAGAGTTTGCTGGTATGCACTGTTTGCTGACCAAGATTAAAATGTAGGGCAAGCTCTGAGTTGGCCTTTTGAGACCTGCAGAATACCCAGTTACTTTTTCCACGTCATGGCCATGCTCTGTAGGAGGAGGAATGGACTGTTACTACTGGTAAATTCCTGTCTTCCTCCCCATGGAAATCCGAAGACTCTGCCAGCTCTGCTATGCAGCAGTTGTGATTTCTAGCTGCCAAAAGACAGATCCTATAAACCCATCTCATGAAACATGTCTTTTTGCACTTTTTACAGAGGCATTTGCTTTTACCCTCTTGCTTTCTCCACAAGTGAAGTTAGAAGACAGTATATATTTGTTTCCTGAAACTTTTTGATCATTGTTGAATGAACAAGCTATAACCATCCAGATGTGTCCTATGTAGCACTTAGTTGAACACAGACTCTCAGCTGAAGCCCTTTACTGTGCTTTCTTAGGCCCTCAGTACAAGCAGCATTGTGCCCTTTCTGTGGTGGTACTTTATGGCTTAAAAACTCTGCACGGTTGGGGTTTTCTGTGTGTAGATTTTGCCAAGTTTTCAGCATTTCCCCAAAAATAATCTTATACAATTATTTAACTTTCAAAATTCTACCTGCTTGTCTCAGTCTAAAATTTGATGTTTTAACTTGCATAACTAATACCTATGATACCTTCCCTGTGGTGCTGAGCAGAGACCAAAACTAGAATTACTTGTTTCAGCCATGTTGGAGGGATGAGAATGATATTAAAAATCAAACTTCTGATGAGCAATTTTGTTCTGAAAAGAGAATGAAGTTGTTTAGAACACTTTCACTTGAACAGATGCCATAATCCTGCATAGGAGGAGTTTGGAAATACTTCCTAATAGTCATTGAAATCAACTGTGCACACTCTGAAGCTGCAGCTTCTGCAAAACATAGTGTATACTATTGTATTTCTGTTTTATCTTCCTGACCTTGATCAACTGCTACAAAGCAGTTAGCGGTTCAGTTTTTTACTGGAGAACAACGTGTGACGTGAAGCAACAAGGTGAGGTCAGAGGTGAGTCTGGGGTTGCTCCTTCCTCCTTAGGCTTTCTGGCAATATGGGCACAGAAGTACAGAATAACAGCACCCTTTTGGTTGGACGAGGCTTTTAGGATCATTAAATCTACCCATTAACCCAGCACTTCCAGGTCACCACTAAGCTATGTCCCTAAGCACTGCACCTATATGGCTTTTAAGTATCTCCAGAGATGGGGACTACACCACGTCCATGGGCAGCTTATCCCAGTGCTTAAAACCACTTTCTGTAAATAAATTTTATGCAATATTCAATCTGAACATCCCCAGCCCAATATGACAACATTGCCTGTTACTTGGAAGAACAGACTGACCCCCATCTCACTAAAACCTCATTTCAGGGAGCTGTAGAGAGAGGTAAGACCTCCCCTCAGCCTCCATTTCTCCAGACTAAATAATCCAGTTTTCTCAGCCACTCTTCACAAGACTTGTGCTCCAGACCCTTCACTAGCTTTATCGCTCCTCGTTGGACATGCTTCAGCACCTCAACAACCTTCTGGTAGGAAAAGACCCCAAACTGAACACAGTTCTTGAGTTGTGGCCTCACCAGTGCTGAGTACAGAAGGACAATCACTGCCCTAGTCCTGCTGGCCAGTCTGTTTATGATAGGTGATCCTACTGTGTCAGAGGGATTGGACTAGATGATCTTCTGAGGTCCCTTCCAGTCCCTAATGATTCTATGATGACTGGTGCAGTATACGGTGCTGCTAAAGTCCACTTTCGTAAAACACATGAACACACAGTTCATTGAAGGCTTTTCTATAATCTTGTATTAAATAGCAGGTATTGGTCAAAACAAAAGGCAGACTACATAGTGTATGGAGCCTTCTGCCACAGGCATGTTGAATTCAACCCTTTAAAACTAGCATGCCTTTGTACATACTGTTTATAAGAGTAAACACACCTCAGTGGAACGCTACCATCTTGTCTTAAGATTCCAAATGCTTAATCCATACTGCTGCTCTCTCACAATTGAACAGAATATCTTCCTCCCACTTCTCTTGTGCAGCAGTTTGTAATTAATGCCTAGTGTATACAGATGAGCACTCCAGTGGTGGTGAAAACTCCAAGATAGCTTTCACTTCAGAAGGCACCACATTCATCACCAGTAATGCAGCCGATGCCCTGCTTGCAATGTGAAACTTCAACGTTAAGAGACTTTCCTATCTCTAGTATCAAAACTTCCATATATGTCTCTACGTATTTTTATCCTGCTGAGCAATCTGATTTTGTGGACAGTCACATGGGCATCTCTTAACAACAAACCCTTTGCACACAGTGTGAACTATTCAAAATCTTAATTTTAAAAACAAGCACATCTAATGTAAGAATAGCATTCATTCTTACTTTAACAGCTTTCAAATGAAGTTGCTTTTTCTTGCTGTATAAAGCTCTTTAGTATAGTATGCTAATAATTTTCTTTTTGATAATGCTGTGGTAACAAAAATGTAGACCGAAATAAAGAAGTGAATGTTTTAGCAGTAAAACTATACTTCAAATGAAAAAAATCAACAGAAATGTTAATTGCCAAGGACAGAATCATAGAATCATCAGGGATTGGAAGGAACCTCAAAAGATCATCTAGTCCAATCCCCCGACACAGCAGGATCACCTAGACCAAGTCACACAGGAACACATCCAGGTGGGTTTTAAACATCTCCAGTGAAGGAGACTCCACGACCTCCCTGGGCAGCCTGTTCCAGTGCTCTGTCAGCCTCACTGGGAGGAAGTTCCTTCTCATATTGATGGGGAACCTCCTATGTCCCAGCTTACACCCATTGCCCCTCGTCCTATTAGTAGAAGGAACATGCTAAAACTTTGCATCAGCTGGGCGCAAGGAAGAACAGTCAATCACAGTCAAGAACGCATTTCTCAACATTTGGTATTATTTTCACAAACACATACTACCATAAATGGTGAGATTTGCCATTGCCCTCCCTCAGGGAACTAGACAGATGTCTCAATCTCCCTGCAAAATCTGCTTGCAACAAAAATATATCACAAGGGTTGTTTTCTCACACATTAAAAAGAGTGACATTCATAGTGGTAGTGTAAAGCATTTTGTTACATAAGGAGAGAAACTATAACACATGGTCTGCTTCTGGGTATCAACAAGCACTCATTACATTTTATTCAATACAAATTAACTCAATTCTTATCCAAAGACAGGGTCCAGCTAATGTATCCCAGCACAAGTAATCCACCTACCATTCTGTAATTGTATCTGGACTAACACTTTGATGCCCACATAACATCAGTCCCTCCCATCACGAGGGCCTGAAGCATTTCTGGGATTCTCCGTGCCTCTCACCTTTACATAATTACAGTACAAAGTCAGGAACAATCTGTTCAAAACTTGTGGTTAGCATGCCTAATTTTCCTATGTCATATCAAGTAATTCCCCAGAGAGGTTAAAAGGCAGAACATTCCATATGCCATTGATAAACCACAAAGTCTGTCTCAGAAAAAAATGACACAAAGTACAGTTTGTACATGTGATTAGATTGAAGTAACACACTCTATAGGGCAACTCCATATGGCAGATGCATGTAAATACATCAGACAGAAACAACCTGCAAGGAGCAGAGTTCTGACATGAAGCTCAAACCATAAAATCTTTCATCCATGCCACAGCAAGAGCATAGGTAAGCTGCAGATTAAAGTGTAGCTCTTCTTTGATAAGGCATTATGTGAAACAGGTACCTTCACAGTAATCAGATACGCTATGTCACCCGTGTATTCAGACACTTTTACTACATCTCACTCCTTAGCTCTGCAGAACCAATGTACTAAGAAAGTAATGGCATAATTCTCATCAGCTTCATTAGTACACAAATTATTTCCTAATCCCTTGGTGATCCCTGCTTATCCCACAGAATCTAAATGTCACAAACAGAGAAATATCCAACGAAGTCTTAACCAGTGAACAACAAAACTGGCATTAAATCCTAGCAGGATCAAAAGTGACAAAAGTAGAAAGAAAAACCATATTAGCAAATCTGTGGAGGAGACACATACCAGAAAACTGTCTAAGAAATGATGGCAGAAAGAAAAAAAGGCCTTTGAAAAACATTTCATACTTCTAGACAGAGTACAGGCTTGAAGGGTACTGGCAGAAAAAAGAGAGAAAATAAGTCTGCACTGAGCTTTTAATCTTTCTGTAATTGTACAAAGAGTCTTCAGCATTATCCCCAGAGAGAATTAAGCATAAAAGCCTAAGTAACTCAAGCAAGTTCCCTTACAACTCAAATCTTTCAGAACAGCCATGATTTCTTTGAAGGACTCTATTTTTCAAAGAGTAGGTCATACACACATCGTACCATAATGCGTATTTTTACTATGCAAAAACAAAACAATGACATTGTACCTGTTTCCAGCAACCTCCAGTCAGGACTGTCTGGGTGGGGTTTTATGGAAATTAGAAGAATAAAGTCTGTCTATTGTGAAAATAAAATGATTGATACTGCAAGAAAAGGGTTTACATTGGTAGTCGCAGAAGGTATCTTTCAAAGTTTAAGAAAGGAGGAATGCAAAATTAAACTTTTAACTTCTTAAGATTTAACGGAGAAACTACTCCAAGCAGGGTTCAGAGGAAACACACACACATAGGCTTATCTAATCATGCAGCAGCTGAAGGATAAAGAAACTCAGCCCTAAGCATCACATCAGACTGACGGTATAAACACAGAAATTCTGACAAACCACCTATTTCAACAACAGCCTGCAACAGAAATATCAGGCAAAACAAGTGACTTCTTCTGTGAATACCTGCTTCATTACAGATGTCATGGCCCCTGACATGACAAGACAGCGTAGGGTCCATCACATAACCAATGTGAAAACCAAAATCCCTTCTCCATGGCAATATAAATGGCACGTGAGAGGGCAGAGCTTCCTCTTTCATCCCAGAGACATCATGGTTTGCTGCTTCCTCCTGACTATGTGGTCTTGGTGAAAAAGACCACACCATTATCACCCTTCCCCTTTTAACTCTTTTCTATCCTCCACTGCATTTTCTTCATCTTTCTCTCATTTCCAATTCAGTCTTAGTATCATTTTATCCCCCCATCCACTTTTTTCCTTTATTTTTTTCCCTTCCTCCTTTTCCCATATCCACACCCAACTCATACCTTTTTCTTCCCTCTCTGTTTCCACATGATTGGTATTTGCCACTTGCAAGGTGAGGTGCGCATGTAGGAAAACCCTTTTTACCTTTTTGGTGGCATGGGTGGCCACCAAGGAAAGGTGGGAGGAAACCCTTTGTTAGGTTTATTGTGGTTCCAGGTGGCAGCTGGAGTGTCACGACTGCCCAGGGAGTGAGGTGAGTCTGCTTGCCAGTGGTCTACAGTATTGTTTTCTTTCCCCTTTTTTAGAACTGTTTTTATTGTTCTTTGCAAATAAAACTTAACATTTTTCTTTAGTACAAACTTGCCACTGGTTTTTTGTGTGTTTTGAAGAAACTGGGAAATCCAAACTGAGACAACAGAGTAAGAAACTGCAGGAAGCAGATGCCTTAGAGGGTCAGCATTTCTTATAATGTGCTGTTTAGAGTATTTGTGGCATAAACAACCATCCAGCAAAAGAACTGCCTCTCAGGGCATGTTTCAGGCCTGATGTTTCCACATTGCTGGTGAACAGATTTCTAGGAATTTTGTAGCTCACTGAACTAATGGAACTAGAGCAACAGCCACTAACCCCGAGAACTGTAATTGTTTGAGTTTCATTACTGACCAAAAGAAGGACTGATTCACGATCAAGCACGTGGATTATGAGGTGGTTTTTTTTATCTCTTTCTTTTCTTGAAAAAAGGGACCGACCATAACCAGCACAGATGACAGGCTGGGCCACGCAATTCTTACTTTCAGGAAAGATATTCCATATTTTGTATTTTCATTTTTAAGCGTACCTCTGGGGTACATAAAGTTTGTAAGGCTTTGGTACAATTTATCTCCCTACAAGTATTGGGCTAACCATTTTGTTCAGCTCGCCTGAACTCCTAAGCCACAAAATCATTTGAGGGATTTCAGTGTCGTGGTCTAACATCACATCAACTATGTCAATGGGTACAGACGGGAAGAGAGTAAAAAGGATTTAAACCTACTGCAAACAGCCTGTGCTACACATTACACAAGGAGAAGGAGGAAACAGGCTGAAATCCCACAGTGCTCATTGTCTTCAATAAGGTAGGGTTTCACCATGGATGGAAAGTGGGGAGGAAGCACTATAAGGGAAAGGATAAACACCAAACCTCGCAGCTCTGATTAGGGCCAGGAAATGACATCTTACCAGCACTGCACTAAGGCAAGCAAAGGGCACTCTCTTTTTAAGCCCAGTTATTAATCCACATACCTATGCTCATTCAAAGAGGTGCTTCCTTAAGGAAGGAGGAATTTACTTTCAGCTAATGCTAAGTTAAAGGTTTCATTTTTCTTGCTACGTGAAAGTGAATGCTTTTACATTATTTTTACAAGATCTTTTATAAATGAAACCAGATTGTCACAATAACACTATATAATAGAATGAAATAGCCTTCCTTTTGATTTGTATTACTTGGCATAGGATCTTCCACAGACACACATCTTATTGTCAAATATATATGATTATTTTTTAATGCCAACTGGTTTAAGATAATGGATTTTTAAAATGTCAATATTGAAACTTATCTATTGATCTAATAAATGGTATCACATTATTTGCTTCACCCATTATACAGTATGAGAGGAGAGCACTCATTTGAATGTGGCATGCAAGCAGACACTCTGTAGGAATGCATTGGAGGAACACGTAAGCACATACATTGATGTAAAGTAACAAAAACTCACTGCCAAAAGAAAGCTTCTAAGGCCTCACTATTTATCTCAAGAACCTGGAGCAACCAGTAATAATAGATTATTTTTGTGTATGGAAGAAAAAGCACAACTCATCTGAAAAGAAACCAAGGAGTGAGATAGTAACACCAATCAGTAGATCAAAAAGGGTTGGTCTCCAAAGCAACCACATTGACATGACCCCATGGTTTGTGTTGAGGGACAGTCTGTTTGAAAACCAAAAGTTTAGAAGCATAAGCAAAGCCTTAGGCAGTTGATCACTTTGGTATCCATTCTAAGGCAGGAAAAGATGCTGCCAACCACAAATGCAGCTGGAACCAAAGTTCCAGGCAATCTGACATGCTAGTTTGACAAGGTCAGGATGAATATAATGTGGCCATAGATACACACAATCCATACGAGATAGACTGCAGATTATATACAAACACCTATGTACAAAGACTAATTCTGTGTGATGCATTTTCTTCTCTCTTTGACAGATGAAAATGACATGTATTTAACAGTTAAAATGCATGTTTGGCAAAAAAGCCAGAAACTATTTTATAAGCTTCAAATCTTGTGGTTTATCTGAAAGACACTTTTAACTAATAAAAATGAAGTCATGAAAGACCAGAAGTTTTCTCCCTGAAATAAGATTTCAGTGCTCCCAGTTGTGTTTTACGATACGTGTTTTGCCGTTTAGCATGTTATGCTTAGAGATACCACATTTAATAATATAATCTGCTGCTGATGAAAAGCACTTTTCTTTGCTAATAAAAATGCTGGTTATAGAAAGTGCAAGTTTGGCAGTAAAGCTTCAAAGAAAAATAGCAGCCTCAAAAACATCTGCAGAGTTTAAATGTATAGTTTTCAGTTTGTCAGATGTTCTTACGCAATTTAAATTTCTTAAGAATTAATCAAAATAAATTCTTTTCTTGAAAATTTGACTAAGTAATATTTTTCAACTTTACTTCTAACCATGATAAGAGAAAACCAATACGAGCATTACTTGATAGGAAGACTGAAGATGCCCACTGGTTGTTTCTATTTCTTTTTATCCAGGAAGGAACCTCAAATAATTCAAGCTTTCTGCAATATAATTTAAGACTTTCTGAATTCTAATAAAGGCATAAACATTTACAAGGGTTGTAAATAAAAATTACAATTAATTTTTGTACATTGTCTGGTACACAGGATTCAACAGGGACGTCAAGCTGATAGGCACTACTACAGTGACACAGAACTGCACCCCAGAGACGTGAGGTTAGTATGGTTGAAGAGAAATCACGTCTACAAAGCCTCATTCCACCTCCATGTGGTGACCAGTGACAGTCACAAAATTTTGCCACTGAAATAGATTCGAAACAAAGCAGAGACTGAGGTGCAAACTGATTGTAGGTATGACTCACAAGAACATGCATCAGAAACGTGCTACAGAAACACAGGAGGAAGGATTTGGCCTTTCCAAACAGCCTGTAATTTTTCAGTCTCTTCAGTCACTTAAGGGATGTCTGAAGTGCCTGTATCTGTCATTTTAACACGAGGATAACAATAAAGAAAGGGAACCTCACAGAGCTCATCACTTCATCTTCTGCCGAACTTCTGCCTCACTGACAATATTGAATATCATACATAATGGCACAGAAAGTTATTTCAGTTAATAATTATTGATTATGAACTTTTCAGTTGTAATGCCATTACTCAGCAAAGAACAAATCATAGCAAGACTCTAAAAAGACTTGCACACTTTCATCATAGAATCATTAGGGACTGGAAGGGACCTCAAAAGATCATCTAGTCCAATCCTCCTGCAACAGCAGGATCACCAAGACCAAGTCACACAGGAACACATCCAGGTAGGTCTTAAACATCTCCAGAGAGGGAGACTCCACACCTCCCTGGGGAGCCTGTTCTAGTGCTCCGTACACGCTGAGATAATTCATAGAATCGTAACTTAAGCGAAGAGTCTAGTTCCTAGATGCTTCTCCACTGCTAATGGCCAGGAGGATTACCTTAGGAGACACATCACCATAAACAGTATTCAAAGATGCATCTTTTTTTTAAACTTAAATGATTAATACACCTCAATGACAGCAGCACTGCGTTGCTATGCCCACAAAGAGGGTTTGTTCTGGTATAAGGACAGGCTGCTGCTCCATACTCACATAAATCTGCTCTACCAGATAATCAGTTGTTAAAATTAAAAATCTTTGGCAAAGCAAAGCAAGAGTCGAAATTGCTAAAAGCATATTATAAGGATGGTGAAAATCAATATAAAAGATGCATTAAAGGCCACACTCTGTCCCCACTTAGCTCTATGTGTATCAAAGCATGGGTAGTCACTTGAAATACACTCAGATCACACTGGCAAAACTTGGAGGGCAAGCTGGCACTTTTTCCTGGTGTAACAATAATTTTGGATCTTTTCCTGCTACTCACCTGCATGTTTTATCATTATCAGCACCGAAGGACTGAAGGTGGAGTGCTAGTTATTTTCAAAGCCTTACTTACATCTTGCCAATTCTGTGTTTACTGGCATATTCTGGAGCTGGCAAGATGAAGAGGACACCAGCTCTGTTTCTTCATATACAAATTTGAATTGGTCATCAACTGAAGATTTACAGACAGCATTTGCATAAAGAGAAGACAGATTCTACACAATTGGGTCCTTCCTTCACTTCCTTCTGTGCTGTATTCTGTGTTTCATAACTTGGAATAATCATTCTTCCCTATTCTGACAAGATGGCTCTTTGAGAGGCTGTTGAGCACAGTATTCCAGCTACACTGCAAATGCAAGCTTCTACAATTTCCTCAGTTCTACATTTCTCAAGTAAAACCCCTTCAGAGAAACAAATCTTCAAGGCAGAGTTTGAGCAGTCAGTGGAACGCGTGGCATGAGGTGGGTAAAGTGGTTGAGTATTCCATGACCATATTTTTATATTTTTATGGGTCTCCAAGCACTTCACTATTTCAAATCAGATGATCATCCATCCAGAAAAGTTAAATATGCTGAATTACATTAACTGTAGTTTTATACCTCTACTGTGTTTGCCTATGGGGAATTAGTAAATTAGAGCAAAGACTTCTGCAGTTGATTACTCGGTAATAAACTGGCAGAGTAGCATACCATAAATCTGAGCGTTTAGGGGCTAGACATGAATCTGATTTTTTGTTTTATTTCCCCCTCCCAATATTTCATTTCTCAGATGTAATTTAATCTCTCACTTAAATGAACTAGAAAGAATTTCTGGTATTGAAATTGGTGGAAAGGTGCATTAGAAGGTACTGACATTTACATGTGATTCTTAATACTCATTAAACATGTTGAAGGATTCAGAAGCCTACCAGAGAAAGCAGCAAGAGCATTCTCAATTAACAGTGTAACGTGCAGTTTCTAACATCCTCAGGCAAGGTAAAGCCTGTCCGTTTGAAATGCTGCCTACTGTGTTATCCTGCAAAACATCTACATGAGATTCAGTACTGTACTTTGATAAATAAATACTTACAACATGGTCAAATGTATAAAACATGTATAAAATGTTATAAAAAATGTATAAAAAAATGTATAAAACAAACACTGCGTGTACACTTCCTTTTTTACAATGCCTTTGTAATTTACACTGCTGCAGTCCTGGCATATAAAATGAGGCATAAAATCAGGCTATCTTATACCTTGATATAAGGGATATTAATAGGTATCTTAAAAAGACAAATCTACATCACATACAAATGCACCAAGAGCCCTTGTCTCAATACTGATGAACTTAAGCCTCATTCAGGAATCTCACTGAGCTTCCCTACCACATTTAAGTCAGCAAACCACTGCATACCTGTATTTCCTATAATGTTATTTCATACATTGAAATTATTGTTAAAACAGAAGAAGTTTTACATGAGGATGTTTTTTAACTCATTAAAAGCTAACATTTACAATGTACAGAAAACAAATACAGTAAGAAAGCTGCTTCTCCCGAAGCTATTTCAGAGCAGCAAAGTCTGAATTACCATCAGATGGGCAAAAGCAGGAAGCAAGTTACATTTATCAGACAACAAGATGTGCAAGTGCTGCTGAATATGAATAGAAAAGAATTGGAATATTCATTCTGACCTTATAGGGGCCAAGAGTCCCTCTCTCCAAAGTTATTGGACACAGAAGTAATAGCTCTGCTTCATTTACTCAAGACCGAATGTTTCTTAGGGCACGTTCAGTGACTTCTAACAATGTTATTCCACACAAAAGGAAATTGGTTATTTGTATGTTATCCAAGGAAGGCTGAGTAATTCACTGTGGTAGAAAAGACCTCTAAAAATAAGTCGCCTCTCAGCAGATTCAGTCTCTTCCTGTCTGGGTTAGAATCAGTTTGCAACTGCATGAAAGGACAAAGCTTGAGGATGTACTCCAGAGAACTTGTGTAATGATAACACTGCTCAAATGCATTCATGTAATTCCTAGTCTGTTTAAAAGAATCCAACTATTAGGGGTGGAGCAAGCCAGCGACCCAACAGGATGTGCATGGCTAAAGCAACTCATGTTTAGTCTTCTGCTTTCATGTTTATTTTTTTATGAGTTTTCTTTTGTGCTTTGAAACTTTTTTGGGTGACGTAGCTAGCATCACACTCATTCACTGATGCTAAAGAGGGAAAGCAAGTTCTTAGCAACACAAAGAATATCTATTCCTACACCACCTTCACCGAGCACCTCACTAGTCCGCAGTGTTGTAACAGTGATTAATACCTTTTTTCATGTCTGTTACTGCTGCTCAGAGAGGAAGGCCAGGGACAATCGGTGCCCATGGGCAACTCACCAGTGATTCCCATAACCTCCCACACCTTCCTCATCCAGAAACGGTGTTCAGCTGTGTGAGAACCAGATTCCATCATCTCCAATATGCTATTGCAGCCACTGACAGAAAACATATCTCCAAGGATGAACGAGCTAAGAATTTAAACATATGTCCCTGAACAGGATGTTGCAAACAGATAAAGTCATTAGAGGAAAGACAAGGCCATTTTCAATGGTAATTGTTATCAGAACACTATAATTTGTTTTGACCAGCGTCCCCCAACTGTTAAAAATGGAGGTAATAGAAAATCTTTTTGTATTTAAAGGGTTGAATGGATATGTGCTTCTGTGTATTACAAAAGGCATCTTATTATATTTTTGATAAAGAATATCTTATATTTCCCTCTAAGAGTATTTAGATCTTTAGAACTGACAGAAGCAGTCTTTCTTTTAGGTATAAGCCAAATTGCACTCGATGAAATCAAGACTCTGCTGTATATCAAGCATTAAATATGTCACCAAGCCACATCTAGCCTGTGAAATCTTCTATCAATACAATTGTTTTACAGCAATACAGGTAATACAAGAGAATTTATTTTTAAAATTTAGACAAAACTTGGAAAAATCTGTAAATTCATAATACTAAGTCATAAAGATTCTGAAAATTCTTTCTGAACTGAAGAGATAACAAAAGAGGTATCTTGATCTGTCTTAAAATCCAGTTTCAGGGTCTGTACTAAAAGCTTCATAAGCAGGAACATAAATGAAACAAGCAGGGACATCACTCACTACAACAGATTGCTTGGAGCCCCATCAAGCCTGACCTTGAACATCTCCGGGGATGTGGTCTCTACCACCTCTCCAGGCAACCCGTTCCAGTGGTCCACCATCCTCAGATTAAAGAACTCTTTCCTAATGTTCAGCCTAAATCTACTCTTTTCTAGCTAAAGTCAAAAATTAATCAATTTATACTGGTTCGATTCAGAGTTCACAACCTAACATAGCTTATACTTGCAATCTAACAAGAAAGGGCATTAAATATTTCCATACTGGAAATTCCAAGCTCTGTATGCAAAAAAATTCATCAGCTAACAGTTTTCATTTGTTCATTTCTCCTCCACTCAGAGAGGAGAAAAATTAATTTTCCTCATAAGTAAATGTAATGTGAAAAAATCCACAAAGGAAACAAAAAACTTAATGATATATGCAACATATTTTTACTTCTACTATTTATTATAAAAACCCAAAGTTTATAAAAGCAGTGATCATTCTAAGAATCCCAACCTTACAGTATGTTCAGGTTATTCTTAAACTACAGTATTATTTGTGAATATTCAACATTGGTTAATGAAGAAACAACTTCTTTCTGGATTTAAATTCTCTCAATTCCGGAGAGTTGACATTTGTCTACACTAGATTTTAGGCTTCTACCATTCCAGGATTGCAAAGATACTGACATAGCTGCCTTTTTCCCCCCATGGTACCACTGATACTAAATATCTGGTCCATTGCTGACTTTGTGGGGGTTTTCATTAAAAACAAAGCACAAAACTATTTTAATGGTACATCACTGTATTAATAACTGTTTCCCCATACAGGCTTTGTCACAGTAAAGACACAAGTCAGGATAAAATCTTTTCTATTAGTTTTCTTTAGAAAATGACACAACAATATTTAATCTACCTAACACATACAATTATATATAATATTGGCTGATATTGCCAATATATTCAAAGGCATTTTTCTTATATAATTTTCTGTTAAATTTTGAACAGTCACTATTTATGATACCATAGCTGCACTTTATGTAGGTTTGGGAGTTAGAAGATTGCAAGGAAACAAATGATGCCTTGAAAAAAATGAACAACTTAATTCTGAGACTAACCAGCAAAGCTGTATTTCATGGCATAGTTTTCCATTCACTGAGACTCTCTGAAAGGAAGCACATCAAAGTACATGAAAAGTTCACTGTAGAACTGCACAAAAGGCAAAGCAGCATCACAAAGGTGAACTGTGGTGTGTGGCTGACACCTGCAGCATCTGTGACATACACTACTGCACAACTGTATAAAATCTGCAACATAAAGATGTGTGCTAAGGCTCCCTGTGCTTGCTCCAGATACTTTCAACACACATGACGTTTTCCAAAAGCATCTGTTCATCCAGTAAGTCATTGAAATTAGCAAAATCATTAGAAATAACATTGTGTTTGTGATTAAAGAGCAACAGACATCTGCACTGTTGTTTTAAAACCACTTTAAATACGCTTTAAGGTTCAAAAATTTTAAGAAGGGAACTGAGCCCCCACTCCTTCAGAAAACCAACACCCTGGAATGCTTAGCAGAAAAGTCATATACCTATCAGAAATCACTCTGCTTACATCAATTAAAGGGATTTAAAACAAAAAATTACTTGAGAAGCCTACAATTAGATTTATTCTCATCCATAATGAGCCTGTAAAACACTATCTACATTACAATTTTCTGATCACTGACAAGAGCAGCGAATGTTAAATACATGAGGCCACCGGAGGCTGTAGAGAAGTGAGTGTCGGTGTCTTCTCACAAGTAGTAAGTGTCACGACAAGAGGAAATGGCCTCAAGTTGCACCACGAGAGGCTGAGGTTAGACATTAGGAAAAACTAAGGGTGATCAGGCATTGAAACAGGCTATGTGCGGAGGAGGGGGCTGAATCACCATCCTTAGACATGTTTAAAAGTCATGTAGATATGGAGCTCAAGGAACATGGATTAGCACTTGGCATTCGGTTAATGGTTGGACTCAATGACCTTAAAAGGTCTTTTCCAACCTAAACAATAGAATTGTTTACAATTTTACGATTCAATGTTTTATCTTTTAATTACAGAGCACAAAACTATAAGCAGCTCCTGCAGAGCAAATGGCATGAACTACAGAAAAGTATCACATTGTGAGTATCTTCATATGTGCTACGATACTTCACGAGCGTTTTACTATAGCTGTAGACACTGCCTAAAAATCAGTTTAAATTATGGATATGCACATTGCATTCACACATTGGTTATTCATGCTTTGGCCATGCTGCACCTCTAACTGCTCACAGCAAAATACTTGCAGACAGGTGATATTAGTGCTGTTTCCTCAGTCAGTGTAGCTAGCAGAAGATTTGGCTTTTCTTTCTGATACTCTTTACTACCATCTGAACTATCATACTGCTCTTCCTCAGGAAAAGAGAAAGCAAAAACCACCCGATCTGCCCGCAAGCACATCTGAAATGGTACAATTAATATCTAATCTTAGATATAGCTGGTGTCCCTAAGTGTGCAACTTCAGAACACTGTCACACCATCTGACCGCGCTGTACAACACCTAAATTTGGGATCATTTAAGACACAAGTGGCACAAGTGTAGGCAAGGCCAAGAGCATGCCTTCCAATTCCCAGCACACTTCAAGGGTAATGCTTACAAAAAGGCCAACTGATTAAAGCAACTTTGCACAGTAACATGCTAATGAAGTCTTCTCAGCATGGATACCAAAGTACACAGATAAGAACCTCTGCACAAAGAGATAAGAATCTCTGCACAAAGGAAAGTTTTACAGGAATTCACATGCAACCAGTAACTTAATTTTAATTTTTAAGTGATCTTGATTCATCTGCAAATTCTAAACCCTGAACAGCCAGTAATGAGACAGGAGCAAAGAAGAATAACTTAAAATATCAGAGTACACTAAGGATAGACTCTCCTCACATATGGTGGCAATAAAAGCAACTTTAAGGCTAAACAAGCAACATCTGCAGCATATAAATAGATTCCATCAGAAATTTCAGCCAATTTATTTAATTAGAAGAAGAGAAATAATACACAAGTATTTAATCCTGTAATCCAGCAGGAAGCTCTGCCACTTAGATCCTAACAAGTCTATGGGTCTGCATGGATTCATGCCAGGATGCTTAAGGAGTTGGCGCAAGAGCTAGCTAGGCTGCTCTCCATCGTTTATCACCAGTCCTGGATAACTGAGGAGGTCCCAGACGATGCCCTATGTGCTAGAAGGAGCATCCGGGAAACCATAGACCTGTCAGCCTGACCAGCACCTGGCAGATCATCCCGAGCGCCATCAAGCAGCAAGTACAAGGCAACTAGGGAATCAGGCACAGCCAGCATGGGTTTAGGAAAGGAAGGTCCTGCCAAACCAACCCCATCTCTTTCTTTGACTGGGTGACCTGCCAAGTGAATGAGGGGAAGGTTGTGGATGCAGTCTACCTAGATTTCAGCAAAGCCTTCGATAGTCTCCCACAGCATCCTCCTGGAAAAGCTGTAGGTTTGTGGTTTGGTTGGGTACACCCTATGCTGGGTTAAAAACTGGCTGGATGACCAGGCACAGGGAGTGGTTGTGAATGGTGCCATGTCCCGTTGGTGCCCAGGGACCAGTGGTGTCTCCCAGGGATCAGTACTGGGCCCAGTTCTATTCATCTTTATTGATGACCTGGATGAGGGGATCAAGTCTACCCTTAGTAAATTCATGAATGACACCAAGTTGGGGAGGAGTGCCGATCTGCTGGAGAAGAGGAAGACACTGAAGAGAGATCTGGACAGACTGGGTCAATGGGCAGAGGCCAATGGGATGAGGTAACAACGCCAAGTGCAGGGTTCTACATTCTGGCCACAACAACCCTCTCTGGGGGAGGAGAGGCTGGAGAGCAGTCTGGCAGAAAGGGCTGACAACTAGTTGAACAGGAGCCAGCAGTGTGCCCACGTGGCACAAAAGGGCAATGGCTTGTATCAGAAATAGCGTGGCCAGCAGGACCAGGGACGTAATTCTCCCCCTACACTCAGCACTGTTGAGGCCTCACCTAGAATACTGTCTGCAGTTCTGGGCCACTCACTTCAAGAAAGTTATTAAGGTAATGAAGCAGATCCAGAGAAGAGCAATGACACTGGTGAAGGGATTAGAGGGAAAGTCTTATGAGGGAAGGCTGAGGGAGCTGGGGTTGTTTAGCCTGGAGGAGACACAGGGGGGGACCTTATCACTCTCTATAACTTTCTGAAGGGAAACTGATCAGGTAGTGATTGGGCTCTTCTCTCAGGCAACCAGTGACAGGATGAGAGGGCACGGCCTGAAGCTGCACCTGGGGAAGTTTAGGTTGGACATTAGGCAGCTCTTCCTCACAGAAAGGGTGATCACATACTGGAATGGACTGTCCAGGAAGGTGGTGGAGTCCTCATTCCTGGAGGCATTTAAGAAAAAACTGGATGTGGCACTTCATACCATGGTCTCAATGATTGTGGTGATGTTGGGTCATGGGCTGGACTTGATGATCTTAGAGGTCTTTTCCAGCCTCAATCATTCTGTGATTCTGTAATCATGCTAAATATGAAGCACTTAAAAGAAGTAAAAGGACTTCTCATTTCATCCAAACTAATTTAAAATAATTATTCTTTTGCTTACAGTAAAAATCTGCTTCCATTTTGTTATAAACACTTAAAAGATTAAATAACTTTTTTCTGCACGAACTGCAAAGAAATCTGAATTTACCTCCCAAAGTGCTTTAAAGTCCTTCTGCTCAATTCGAAGGAGCTCGCTGTATTCTCTGGTAACGATGGTTGCATGGCGAGGAGTGTTATCCAGAATGGACTCTCCAAATGCTGTTCCTATTCCCAGAGTGCATATTGTCACAGCATCCTTTGAATTAAAAATAAAAGGACATGTGTTAAATATTCCAGGACGTTCTCAGAGCCTTTATGTCATGTTTGCTAATAGCAATACCTTATGATTCTCCAGCAATTTGCTTTAAAAATATCTAACTAAAAGTGCCAACAACAACAAAAACATCCATATGCTGATTAACACCACAGAAAGCCTCAATGCAGAAGCAGGTAATACTTCTGTTTTCTATGACCATCAGATGAATTTCTGTCTGCAAAGCAGAGAACATGAGAGTCACCTTCACCTCTGGAAAAAAGTTATGATCTCTGTTCAACTACCTCTAAAAACTGCTGTGATGATGAGATCCTTTAGAAATGTCAGAAGATAACTAGCATCAGAAATGAAATGTTGGAATATAAATTTCTGCCCTATAGAGACTACCCCCATTAAAAAGAAAATGTTACTGTACGTGACGTCCGTAAGCATAACTTCCAATTATAACATCCTCTTGTTTTTGTAATGCATTTCCCTATTATGCAAGGTCTGTGCACAATGCAGTCATACAGCTCAATCAACTACTGGCCTTTCTTTTTGAAAAAACCAGTAAGTCTTCCAATTATTAATGCTTGTCTGATGGTTAAGTACCAGACTACAAAAAATTACAATAAAATCTTTTCATATAAGTGAGTGATGTCAAGGAAACTAAAGTCCAAAACAACAGGGAATATTCACGATAGTCACAAACATGCAGTGAAGTCCACTTCAAAAGCATCTATGTGAGCACATGACACTCATGATGGAAAGATGGCTAAATCAATTCTATTTGGGCAGAAACTCCTCTGTAGCACTTCCAGTATAAATTATGAGATACTGCAGACAAAAATTAGAGTCCTCTAAGTTAAACAACTTGCTGAATCAAGACCTTTAAATACATGTTCTATTTTAGGCATACAAGTTGCTCTGTTCCTGAGCACAAGCTTGAAGCTGAACACTTACACGTGCCTCCTTCTAAGCTAGACCTTAATTGTCTGTCTTCTGAGAAATTAAATTTTAAATGGCAAGCAACAGCATTAGAAACTTAAATTGATACAAACTCCATTTTAATGAGGAAATCATACTCACAGATAACTACATAAATATATTACAGCACATCTTCATACAACATAAGGAATAAAGTTTAATTCTAAAATGTAGGATTAATGAAACATCTACCATAATAACAACAGAACATTTTGTCATCCCGTCCACGACATCCTTGTGGCTGATAATCCAGGAGAGATGCATGACTGTATTTCAGCATCATTTTCTGCATTTTAATATTGCATTCTTTTCCTTTCATGCATCTAATAAGTGCTAATAGGCAAATGTTATTAAGATCAAGTTAGCAGCCATATAATTACATTACAAAGACAAATGCCCATAATAGTCCAGTTCCCTGAACCATGGCAAATTGCTTTTGCACAGATATTACCATGTGTTCAGGAAAACAAAATCAATTATGTCTTACAAAAGATCTAGAAAGAATTTACTGTGAGGAAAAAAATTGTCTTTAAATAGGGAATAGAAAAGAAGAGAAAGATGTTGCTTCAGGAACCACCTTCTAAGATGACTTCTGACGAGACAGCTGTTCGGCCTGAGCAATAAATTAACACTGCGGGGTATTAAGTCCAGGAGCTGGAATCGTCCTATCTATATTCATTAAAGAAAAGTCCAGGCTTCAAATAACTGAAAGTTCTTTCAGGTTTTTTTTCTCAGCCATCACTGCTCTCCACAGAAACGCAGTTTCACAACCAGCTAGGGAGCAAGCCCATCAGTCTCCTTCAAGAACACAGATTTTTCTCTCTGCCCCTTGTTTATACACCTCCAGCCTCCCAGAGAATCAGGTGTGCATTTCCTATTACTCCTGTGAACCTTAAGACTCAAGAATCTTCTGCTGTTCAGTGTAGACTTCAGCAGGATTGCTGGCAGCTTAAAAGTCCAGGTTGCTGCTCCCCTCTGCAATCCCAGCAGCAGCAAGGGGTTCTAGCTGCTGGTTACCAGTTAAAATTCACACAGCTATTTAAAAGACAGTATTAAAGACTTTAAAAGATGAGATTGTTTCTGTTGCTGTTCTCTGAACACAGCAAAACAGCAGCACTTCAATCAGAGGCTGCTTGTGTATGCAGTTTCACTGACTCTCACATGCAGTCCAAGTTGTTAAGCCTCCAACCCATCAATCCACAACATTACTGAATTTGTAAGACCATTCTCCTGAAGAGAATCAGAAAGAAAGGCTCAGCCTTATTCCCTCCCACACCATTGCAAGGCACATCCTGAAAGCATGTCTCTGATTTAAAACACTTTTTCCAACCTGGCAAGCAGAATTTCTGTACTGTTTGTAAACAAAACTGTGGTGTCTAAAAAAGGAATGAAGAGGAAAAAAATCTACAAATGCTAGGTTGAAAGGGATCGGCACTTTTGAAATTATAGCAACATTGACATTGTTTGTTTGTTTTTAATTTCATTTTCCCACACCTTGTGCCTTCATGTCACCTCAGCACCTGTGTCCCTCCAGGACTCCACATCGTATTTGACTGGAGGTCTGTAAAAGCTTCCATTTTGAAAAGTTGGCTTATTATTGCTTTGACACAGTCCAGTTTGTCCCCACCAAAAAATTCCTTTTAGAATACAGAAGCCAAAGGATACATAAGAAAGTAACCTGTTCAGTGAAGTGATTTTCCTGTTCAATTCCTTCTTTGACATTCAGGTGGGAAATCCTTATCAAATTACATTTAATGATACCACATAAATAGCTTCTCATTCCAAACCTGCAGTTTACCAACATATGTTAGGGCACACTCTTTACTCAGGACAAGGAAATTTGCTTAAAAAGAGCCATTATGCCTCTAGAAAAACTTTGACCAAATTATCTTCTAGCTCCCAATTAAAATACTTACAGATCAGATTAACTGCACTAACATATTAATTTTTTCCATGACTTTCTATCTTCTATAAGCTGCCTGCAATACCCTGGACTTTTTCCTAGGCTACCTAGTAGTAGCCAGAATTCAATTTATTTTTCTACGTTAACTTTCAATAAGCGAAGTTCAAAACCAAATTTAGTACAGCCACGACACTGAAGCCCAGCATGGGCCAACACACCCTGCTGCTCAGCTGAGTACATTAGTCCAGCCAATCTCTGTTACAATGGATACAGCAGTTCTCATTGCTCAAACGAAAAGATTTCAAGTAGCTTAGGCATATTTACACCACTCTACAGACTACAGTGCAAAACTATGTTGTGACTCCATATAAGTTGTCTCCAATATACATGTAATGGCTACTGACATGCATACATAATGGCATTTACATGCAGAAAGTAGTACTGCACTAACTGTCCCATTTAATTCCCTTTCCTTGTTTCCACTTCATCTTAACACATACCTCCTTTGTCCTCAGTTTCAAACAGCCAGGAAAATCTTCCCTTTCTTACACAGACATCTGAACCTCTTTCTTCACAGTCATTCTTCTCAGCAACCCCACTAACTTATTTGGCTTTTGATCCCCAGCTCTCTGCATCTTCTGACAACTGACACTGCTATACCAGCCAAGCACCCACAGCTCCTCCTTCAAAGTTTTTCTTAAAAAGGCTAATTGTTTGTAAAGTCAATGCCCTGTGCTCAGTTTGGCCTGTTTTTTAAAAAAATAAGCTTGAAAAAAACTCCGCCAAAACACAGGCAGGATAAACTAGCAATAGCCCCCAGCACATACTGTGATTCAGCTGGCAGACTACAGCAAAACTGGCGACCAGATTGCTGTTCAGTCTTTGTTCTCTTGGTTTGTTCCTGTTTTATCGCTAGGAATACAAAACTCACTCATTTGGAGTAAAGGGGTCTGAATACAATCCAGTAAAACACAATGTTGTAGGATGCAACAAAGATACCGCACTGATGCTTTTGTCATAACGCATTCATTCCTAGCTTTATTCTCAGATACCCCTCCTAACCTGTTCATTTTCAAGATAGAGTTCAAAAACAAAATACACACAAGTCAGTCAGCAGTATTTTTGAGACAACCTTGGAATACCTCTAAGAGGAACTTTTATTACTGTTTATCTTGTTTGTAACACTGGGTGGGTAACAGTTCCAAATAAAAAAATAAATCCAGAAACCAGTCATAGTGTAGGGTAAGGACCTTCCAAACAGGCTGCACTTTCTGTTTATTTTTAAGGGGACTTACTAAGCTTCTGTGTGACTTTTAAGAATGTTTATCAAGGTACTACAGATAAGTTGAGGCAAGACTCCAATAGTTCATTACACTTACCTGTGCAATTCATAGTGTTACATTTCTACCTTAAAAAAAAGAACTTAAAGTCCTCTTCAGTCTTCAGATTGTTGAATACCCATAAAGGTCATAAATAATTTCTACAGAAAGTAGACTAGGCACCGCTCAGGATGTACTGGATGTACATCCTGCCAGGCCACTGCACTGTGCCCCGTTGCAATGGCAATGAAATTACCATCACAATGATCAGCAGCTATCACACTTTACCTTCTCAGAGGACCAGAACTAACAGTGTCAGAGAAATCTGCTCTGCTCGAACTCTATAAACCACGCGCATTGTAAGTAGTTGAAGCGATTCTCAAACTGGCCATGTCAGCGAGATTCAGAGCCCGTGCTCAGTTTGTTACGCGCTCTCACGCTGCCCTCTTGTGATGAGCCACAGTTTTGCAACCAGCCACAGCAAGTTTTCCAAACCTGTACTACAGTGAGACATGTTAGATCCTAAAAATGTGTTTTGGTTTTATTAAAATACTTAAACCAGTAGATGGAATGCTTCTTCTTATCACAATAGCACATCGTAGATAATGTTAATGCTTCTGTTTGTATGAATTCCCAACTTGATCCTAATTAACAATGTCTTCTGTGATAAATGCCGGGTGTCTGCACGAGGAAGCTAATACACATGCATGAATTAATACTTTGTTAGCTACACTGACGTCTTTATGCACTTAGATATGATTTCTAGTGCAAGACATGTAACTGCACTCATCTGTAGAGCAAAGGCCATTAAGACATTAAAGCATCAGTAACTTTCTGCACATCCAATGGCAGAGAGCGACCAAACACCATCTAGAGTTAGCACATGGTAGCTGCTACACAATGTATTTATTCCCAAGCTTACTGAAATTTAAGATCCTCATTTAGACAGATAAACACTTACTAAAAGTGATACAAATATTTTTAATCAAGAAAATTGTTTCTGTATATTTAGATTAAAATCATAAAATGATTTGTGTTGGATATCAGAGATTATCCAATTCCAACCATCCTGTCCTAGAGAGGGAAACCTCTCACTAGATCAGGTTGTCCAGGGCGCCATTCAACCCAGCCTTGAACACCTCCCAGGACAGAGCATCCACAACCTCCCTAGGCAACCTCTTCTAGTCTCTCATCACCTTTATAGTGAGGAATTTCTTCCTAAAATGTAATCTAAATCTATTTTCTTTTAGTTTGAAACCATTCTCCCTTGTTCTATCATTACAGTCCCTTGCAAAAAGACCCTCTTCAGATTACTTCTCTGTAAGCCTCCTTCAGATACTGGAGGGCTGCTATAAAGTACCCCAAGAGCCTTCTCTTCTCCAGCTCAACAGTCCCAATTTCCTCAGCCTGTCTTTATAGAAGAGATGCTCCAGCCCACTGATCACCCCCGTGGCCCTTGTCTGGACTCACTCCAACAGTTCCATGTCCTTTTTGCATTAGGGACTCTGGAACTGGACACCCCCAGGTGAGGTCTCACAGGAATAAAGTAGATGGGGAGAATCACCTCCCTTAACCTGATGGTGACACTTCTGATACAGTCCAGGATACAGCTGGCCTTCTGGGCTGCATTCACACATTGCTGGCTCACACTGAGCTTTTAATCTACCAAGAACCCCAAGTCCCTCTCCTCAGGTCTGTTCTCAATCCATTCACCACTGAGCACGTATTTGTGCTTGCGATTACCCCAATCTACATGTAGAACCTTGCGCTCAGACTTACTGAACCGCATGCAGTTTTCATGGGTCCAGTTCTCAAGCCTGACAAGGTCCCTCTGGATGGCCTCCACTCCTTCCAGTGTTTCAATACCACAGCTTGGTGTCATTTGCAAAACTGCCCAAGGGCGCACTCAATGCCACTGTCCACGTCACCAACAAAGATTTTAAACAGCGCCGTATGCAGAACAGACTCCCTGAGGAACACCACTCATAACTAATGTCCACTTGGACACAGAGCTATTGATCAAAACTCTTTTGAGTGTGACGGTCCAGCCAACTCCATTATCAAATGAGAGGTCTGTCTGTCAAATCCATGTCCCTCTATTTTAGTGACAAGCAGGTAAAGCAGGACAGTGTCAAGTGCAGATAGATGGAGTTGGTTGCTCTACTTCTATCCACAGATGCTGTAACACAATAGTAGAAGGCCCCAAGGTTTGTCAGGCATGATCTGCCTTTAGTGAAGTTGTGTTGGCTGTCACCAATCACATGCTTATTTTCTGGGAGGATATGCTCCACAATCTTGACAGCAGAGGTGAGTCTGACAGGCCTGCAGTTCCCCAGATCATCTTTTTTCCCCTTTTTAAAAATGGGTGTTATGTTTCTCCATTTCCAATCAGCTAGAACTTCAATGGACTGCCTTGATTTCTCAAATATGATGGATAGTGGCTTGGCAAGTACATCCACCAGTTACTTCAGAACCTCCAGGTATATCACATCAGGTCCCAGGACTTGTGAACTTTCAGATTCCTTGTAAAGAAGTCACAAACCTCATCTAACACAACACTGTAGGCATCATCATATAATCATGGGATAAATTAAAGCTGTGACAAAACACAGAAGGTCATCTAGAAAAACCTCCTGCTCATCTGAAGTATTAAAAGATTATTAGCTCTGCCTTAAGAGTTTTTTACCAATATGAATAGAATCACAGAATTTTAAGGGTTGGAAGGGATCTCTGAAGATCATCTAGTCTAGAACCCCCCCCCCTCCCCCC
>VXBP01004341.1:278194-294696 GCA_013400115.1 Rhinopomastus cyanomelas
AGAGCAGGATCACCTAGAACAGATCACACAGGAATTTATGAATGAATAAAGTTTTGTATCTTTCTAGAAAACATGGTAGTCCTTTTCTTTTTACATGAGTCCACAAACTTGTAAACTTGAAAACTCGAGTAAACTTTATCTCTTTTGCTCTGCTGGAAGTTTCTCATTAGCGTCAGTCCCATTTAAAGCATACTAGTAACAACAGAGCAATGAATCATTAGTATGACTTTGGAAAGGAAGAGATGTCTCCTGGATCGTGTACTCCAGTGTACATTACAAGCATCCAGGCATCTTGAGCGCTGGTCATCCATTCCTAGCTGGAGCACAGAGCTGGCAGCTGACTCTGTCAGAGCTACACACCTATAGAGCTAAGTAATAATTCCTCCTACACCCGGGTTTCCAGAGAGCACACTCAGCAGGGAGCACTAGCAAGTACTCCAGGCTTAATAACGACCAACACCACGTCACCAAGGAAGCACAGGTAAGCTATAAACACCAAGATTAAGCAAAACCAGAGAAAATACTTGACTCAAACACTACTATGGACTTCACCACCAAGCACATCCAACACTGGAGTGGTAAATGCATGAGCGGATGTCCTTCTGTAGTGACACTGCATCGTATGGCAACTAGACAGTGGTAAGAATTCAGTTTGATATTCCTGTGAAAAGGAAATGTGAGGTTAAGAAATTACTGTAGAATAAATGTTTAAAATTCTAGAACTATCTGAATTGTAGTTCTGGAGTTTCCTATTGGCAGGAAAATGAACAGACCCTGAACAAGCAGAAAAAAATATTTACGTTAGATTTCTTAAAAAACTTAAATATTACATCTTGAATCACAGAACATTAGGGACTGGAAGGGACCTTAGAAGTCCAATCCCCCTGCCACAGCAGGATCACCTACACCAAGTCACACAGGAACATATCCACGTGGATTTTAAATGTCTCCAGAGAAGGAGACTCCACAACCCACATGGGCAGCCTGTTCCAATGCTCCGTCACCCTCACTTTGAAGAGGTTCCTCCTGATATTTATTATGGAATCTCCTATGTTCCAGTTTACACCCATTATCCCATATCCTATCACTAGATAACATTGAGAAGAGCCTGGCTCCATCCTCCTGACACCCACCCTTCACATATTTATACAGATTAATCATAAGGTCACCCCTCAGTCTCCTCTTCTCCATAGTAAAGAGACCCAGCTCCATCAGCCTCTCCACATAAGGGAGGTGCTCTACCTCCTCCTTCATCATCCTTGTTGCTCTATGCTAGACTCCCTCCAGCAGCTCCGTGTCCTTCTTGAACTGAGGGGCCCACAACTGGACACAATACTCCAGATGTGGTCTTACTAGTGCAGAGTAGAGGGAGAGGAGAACCTCTCTCAATCTGCAAACCACCCACTTCATTCAGCAGGGGGCCTACATTGCTTCTAGTTTTAGTTTCACCTGCAGTGTATTTGAAGAAGCCCTTTTTGTTGCCCTTGATCTCTCTTGCAAGATTTAATTCCAAGGAGGCCATGGCTTTCCTAGTTGTGTCCCTACATTCTCTCACCAGAGCGTTATAATCACCCCAAGTGGCCATCCCCTCCTTCCATGACCTATAGACTTTCTTCTTCCTCTTCAGTTTGTCCAGCAGCAGTCTGTTTAACCACACAGGTCTTGAGGCACTCTTCCTTAACTTCCTGTTGGAATGCTCTTGTCCTAGGCCTCAATGAAGTGATCGTTCCACTGGAAGGAAACAACACTCTAGATGCTTAACTTCCACATCCAGAACACTTTTGAGGATATATTTATTTCTGTTTCAGTAAAGAGCACCAGTCCTTAACAACAGTGTAGTGCTGTATTTTGGCAAATATTGGAAAGTATCCCTATTTACTTTAGACCTGCACAGAAAAGGGTCTCTCATAAGAGCTCAGGACTATTCCAAACTGTGACAATACCTAGAACAGCTAGGCCACATGTACTATTTTACTCTAAGGAGGAAGACTCAGTGCTCACTCACTACCCTGACTTGCATTCTGGCCAAATTCCACTGGTGATACAGTAAAAAATCCTGCTGCCAATCTTTAAGAAACTTTCCCCAACCATTCCTCCTCACACATGCTCTATTCAGTCAAGGCAGGAAAAAAGGGTAGTGTTACATGTCAGGTCCTGTGTAGTTATAAAACTCACATGAAGGCAAGTCACATTTCAGAGCTAAAACCCCATGTTGAGCTACATGATGGGACAAGTCCAGAAGTCCAGCATGGGAGTGGGAAACAGGACATGATGTCTTCATACTTTTTGTAAACTCATGAGTGCTGGGATACTAAGAAATCACTTGCAGTTTGGGAAGAGTTTTACTTGTTCCTCTGTTTCTTAACACTGAACAGGCATTGCCTCCAGGCAATGGTCTAACATGGCAGCAGCTCCAATACTCTGCTATTACCGTAATACTTTCCTATTTTTGTAGTGGAGACTCCAAAATATGCTGCACTGTTCATGGGTTTGGTTTGAACATTCTGAAAGACAGAATTAAACTGTTTTCAGGGAATGAATTAACAATTCTTAGATCTTTAGCTTAATGTTGTGAGGAGTCATCTTTCACACTGAAATGTAGACTTCTTTTCAGAGCACCGTAGTTAAGTTTTCTTGAAATCACTGGCATGATTTGCCTCCACAGACACATAGGACAACTGAGACTAAAGGAGACTCGGCAAAACACGCTTGTCATGGGACAAAATATCTGTATCACATGTTGTGATCTACCTCAACGTAAGTCACTGCCTCTCTCTATACTACTGACTGGATGGTTTCATTGAAAAATCTACTTTACCTGATGGTTGCTTGTATCGGAAACCTTCACATCCAGCGATCCTGTAAGAACTGCATACCAGTTTGTCCCAATATCACCCTGGCGGAATACTGGAAAGATGAAATCTTGTAAATAAAAGCTATTTTTTTAAGTTTAGCACCATTAACAAAGATTTTCCTAATGTTATTGTACTACCGTAGTCGCTGCTGACACTACAGAATTTGCCACGTAGATAATATTACAGTAATATTTCTAATGATGCTGGAAAGCTTGTACTCTACTGTACTGGTTGACGCATTACAGAAATAAAGAAAGCACACAAATTGCTTCTCTATTACTGCTATGTTACTGCAGAACAAAAACCCAAAGCATTTCTGAACAGCACCTCTTTGAATTCAGAATCTTCTGATGCAGAAACAGCTCCTATTGACTTCTTGAGAGTTCTGGCTGAGAAGCAACTGCAACACTTGGACATTCAGGCACTCTAACTGCGTGATTACAGTGCATCAGAACTCCTACTACTCTAAGCAAAATCTAGTGCTGTGCACCTAAAGAAAGCCAGATTTACCTGAGGAGTACCTGAGACTCTACATCAGTGATTCCCCTGCTAACGCTCTGGGAACTCACACACTCCTACTTCAGGAATACAACTTATTTCCATCTCGACTCCAGAGACTAAGTAGAGCTTTCCACCTTCATCTGGCACATGACGTGCCAAAGCAGGCACAAAGCTGTTGCATCCCACAGCAGTATGCAGCTCTATAGATCTGCCTTGTGTAATCTAGAGTGACTACAAACCACACACTATTAACTATACATTTTTGCCTGTGACATCACAAAGCACCTACAGGAAATCAATAGTACAATTTACTGAAGAAGAATGAGGTTTAAGAGCAATGACTTGCTTCTAATATTTCATAAAACAGTGGCAAGGCCTTAAATCCAATAACATGTGCCTGGTTACCATAGATTCACTACGTACTGTATTTGTAGAGCAAGCAGCACTTTAGTCCTGCCTTCCCCATAAGTGCAACTATTACCATTTTTATGGCCATTCCACTGACTAGGCTCTCTTCATTGATCTCGTAGAGACAATCCCAGCCTAACCTCCAATTTTATCTACATAAAAAAGAACAACACGTGAAGCTCTCTTACGTGTGATTCCTTTTTCCAGATTTTCATAGTATCCACAAAGACATATCTGCTGGAGAAGGTTGGGATGAAATTTCTCAAAAGCTTTCACTTCTTTCAGTCGTGTGAATATTATATCTACATCTTCACTGGAACGTTCCAAAGGCCTGCAAGAAAACAAAGGATAAAATTCTCAAGGGCTTTATCAGAGACACACTCCCACCTGCATACACCAAACCTAGAAATGTTTGCATTTAACATCATGCTATAACATAAACCAACTAAAATGCATTTCACAGGTACATAATGAAACTCTTCCAAAATATCCAGCTGTCCTTTATGCAGACAGGCTGGAGCGGTACCCAGAGAAGAGTCCAGAAGAAAATTCTTCACTATTAGAACAATTACATAGTGGAACAATCTCCCAAGGGAAGTGATCAACTGCCGTACATTGGACAGTTTTAAGACCCAACTTGACAGGCTGCTGGGACATCTAATTTGAACTATATTTTTAGCTTGATAGGCTTGAGGTCCCTTCCAACCTGGTATTCTATGAATCTATGAGAAGGGCCACAAGGATGATCAAAGGACTAGAAGGCCTGCCATATGAAGAAACGCTGAGAGAACCGGGATTGTTCAGCCTTGAGAATACGAGGTGAACTTATCACCACGTACCAGAACATAAAGGGTGGCTACCAAGAAGATGGAGACTCCCTTTTCACAAGGAGTCACATAGAAAAGACAAGGGGTAATGGATACAAGTTGCTCCCAGGAAGATTCCAATTGAACTCCAGAGGAAAATTTTTCATTGTAACAGTAATAAGACATTGGAATAGTCATCCAAGGGAAGTGGTGGATTCCTCAACCTTAGACAGTTTCAAGGCTTTACAGGGCACTGGGCCATTTCATTTAAACTATATTTCTTTTGTTTAAAGCATTGAACTAGGTGGTCTTTGAGGTCCCTTCCAATCTGGTATACTTTAAACACAGGCTGTTCCCAAAAGCTCCATCTGGCACCTGCTGTAGCAATCACTGTAGAAGCACATGTGATGATACAGTCCTTATCCTGAAGAGCTCAGAATGATATATACCTTTAAGTCCATAAGGGAACACAAATAAACATATAAAAGGTCTGTGGAATCAGTGGCGAAAATAGAAGTGACTAAAATAAAAGATTTGGTTATTTGCAGCAACTCCTATACCCACATTTCTCTCTCATACTTTGATGGATACATGCTAACTTGACTTTTCTATTTTCTCCTCTCACTTGCAAGAAAGACGACTTTAGTACATACATTCTCTTTTACACAGTTCCTGTCTCTTAATATTAAGCAAATTAAATATGCAAGCAAGCACCCCAACTCTTCATTAGTAAGGGAAAAGAGTTTTAATCAGAATATTTTTAAATGTTTAAAGTCTATGACACCTTAAAAAAAAAAATCAAGACACAAATTGGCTAAATTCCCTCCATCAAAGTAGCACATGGACCAGCAGTTCACTATGTTCAGAAAACTACCATGTATTTATGAAACTGATTAGCTTCATAACATATATTTTAAATATTATTATCAAATACTATGAAACAGCAAGTAAGATAACCACTAGCTGACAGCATTAGAAAGACTCTTTCCTAAGAGACTAAATGCCTGCCACTATACGCAGAAAGAAACACAGAATTGCATGCTAGATCAGACGCAGAAATCATTTAAGTATAAAGGGATACCAGAAGGATCAACAATTCTCAGTGACCAACTTGATCAAATGTTGCCAGTTAGTTTTGCTGTCAGTAGATGTGCTTCTAAATGAACAATCAGGTGGCTTACAAAGTTCACCTAAGTTGACAAATCTTACACTCCTTCCAACTGGAATTTTTTGTAACTAATCCTCTTCACAATCTAAGACTTCAGGTATCCAAAACTGTCTCAGGGAAGAAGCCCAGATCCTACTCACATCGTATCTGTGTCTCTTATCCTGCTTACTAAATTAAATCTAAGAGGCATTCTATTCTTATTTATACTCCAACTTAGTCTTATTACCTACACAAGACAGCAGCTCCTCTCTGAGGTATATAGTTGCTTCTGCATCACAGTGACACGCTCTTACCACTTCATATGACAACCAATTACAATAGTTTCCTTTTGAAATATCTAAATTAAGATTTTCACCCATTCCTGTTTGGGTTTTTTTTTTGACTGTGCACTAGCTGACAGGTACTAATAAGCACTACACTCTTTGTCAAAATCCTGTTAAAACTATTAGGAGGTGCAGCTTGCAAGTAGATGTAAAAACCTGTTTATACAAGATCCCTACCCAAGCTACACTAACAGCTAGAATAATAATTCACTTAATTTATGGGCTCTCAAAATTAAGTCAAAACCTAACATGGAAAATAAAGAAGATTATTCCCAGACTATCCCCCACTTTCCTGGAGCTGCTGGAAGGAGTCTGATGTAGGGCAAAAAGAATGATGAGGGAGGTGGAGCACCTCCCTTTTGAGGAGAGGCTGAGGGAGCTGGGTCTCTTTAGCTTGGAGAAGAGGAGACTGAGGGGTGACCTCATCATTAACGTCTATAAATATGTGAGGGGTGGGTGTTAGGAGGATGGAGCCAGGCTCTTCTCAGTGTCATCTAGTGATAGGACAAGGGGCAATGGTTGTAAGCTGGAACATAGGAGGTGCCACATCAGTATGAGAAGGAACTTCTTCCCGTGAGGGTGACAAGAGCGCTTGAAAAGGCTGCAGAGTCTCCTTCACTGGAGAGGTTTAAGACCTGCATGGATGTATTCCTGTGTGATCCTGATGTTGCAGGAGGATTGGACTAGATGATCTTTCAAGGTCCCTTCCAATCCCTAATGATTCTATGAATTCTCTTTATTTAAAAGAAACACAAAAATCTACAGAGAACTGATGCATTAAAGGACCCGATACAGAATCGATACCCAAGTTTAAAAAGGCATTCTTTTAAAGAGTAAAAAATGCATAGGAATTACATAATTCAGATGAGTACACTGATAGATCACATATAGAAAATAAATACAGTCTAGAAACACAAAAGTGCAAGTTAACTAAAAGTGCTTTAACAGTACTTAAATTGCCACAGAACTTTTCTAACCTAGCTTTAACTTCCAAAAGGAAAACAAGGACAGGAAAACAAGGTCCTAAACAAGGACAAAATGCCAAGTGTATTTCCACTGATCAGAAAAAAAAAACATGACAGCAAAACCTTTTTCTCATGTCCTGGGTTTGTCCTACCCCCAGATTGCTTTCTGGAAAACAAGACTAACAATATATAGTTCTCCTGAGCACCTGGAACTCAGTTCTCTCCACCCAGCAAATTGGTGCTGCTAGCTTACTCCAAGTAATAAAAGGAAAGCAAAAGTTTCATCTTAACAGCATACTGAAACTCTCATCATAAAAGTTACCAGTATATTAACTGCCATATAAATAGAATGGCAGATTTCTATATTAAATGCTTCACATTTCCTAAAACCACCATTCACTTCCCAAGGCTGTGCACCTCATTAGGTACACACCCCCGAACTTTAGTTTGTAATTTAGATCTCACAGTATATTGTAGTTAAGAAACCTGAGAAATTACAGGAGCACCCATGACCTTCACACCACAGTCCACAGAAGAATCAGGCCCTCTTGCTTCACTTTCCTTTGTATATGTGTACGTTGTGTTTGCATTTATACTTAGAGAACTTGCAGCAGCTGCACACATTAACCTCAACCTCTACAGAAGTTTAACCTTCTTTTAAGTCGCAGAGGGGTATCAGTATCTGTAGTAGGGGTCTGGATCAAAAGTTTCATCAAAGTTTCATTAATTTCTTAGAGCTTACTAGCCAGCTTGTCAAGGAAAACATCAGTGGAAGTGCAGACCTACAGCACAAGGAGGGCAGAAATCCCGAGAAGCGGAAAGTCCTTCCTGTGTGCCTAAAGGCTTCTCTCCACGGCGCAGTGCTAGGCGGCACCAACTGCCAAAAGCCGGCTAATGACACTCGGTAAATCGCGACCTGCCTTTCAAGTGAACGGTCTCTGATAGCTTTATTTAAACTGTATTTGTGGACTGCGCTTTTGTTAAGCATTTTCTCAGACTACAGGAGGCACAGTGAGCGTTCAGAAATCGAATGACTTCACTCCTGAAGTAACCCAGTAAGTGCTGAAGGCAGGAGAATACAGCAAAGGACGCTCCAACCACCCACCATGCAGCTCGGCGCCGTGACACTTTCTGCTGCAGCACCGAGGGACAGCACTACCAAGATTCTTTTTTTCAATAATAAATAAATATTTTGCCTGCATTTTCAAAGTGAACACAGTCTATCACCCATCCCCATGGCGCTGGCCCCTGCCTACACTTGACCCACACCCTGGGGAGCACCGCAGGCCCCAAGACCCGCAGCAGGGAGGGGAGAAGGCGGCTGAGAAGGCCGGAGGCACCCTCCGGCGGCCTCTTTCGCGCCCTTTCTCGGCCACCAGCCCTGCACCTGCACGAGCGGCCTTTCCCGCTCGACCCGCGAGGTGGCTGAACGGGGGGCTGTGAGAGAGAAGAACGGGGGCCTGTGGCGAGGCGGCGGGCGGGATGGGGCACGGATGCCGCGGACAGCTGTTCTGCCTGTGCCGCACAGCGGGTCCCCGGCGCCCCCTCCCTGCCCTGGGGCTCTCCCCCCTCCTCCTCCTCCACGTGCGGCATTTTGCGGGCAGCAGAGCCCAGCGGTGCCAAACCATCCTCCTGCGGGCTGCACAGAGCGTTCGGAGACCGCATCGCGTCCCGGCTCCGCTTCCTCTAGACATTTTGCTTTCCACCTGCTCCTTCCTTATGTAAGGCGGGTCCTGATGGGGAGCGGGTAGGGGGGTGTCGGCACACACACACACACACACACGCACATATTCATGCAGGAAAGCAGGTTACACGCTCACAGCACCCCTCCGCAGCCGCTTCCATGAAGATGCCGATACCTTTTATCCAGGCAAGCGATCCACTCGCCGGAGGACGAGGCATGGGAGGAGTGAGCGGCGACCATGTTGGACAGGGATCAGGTCGCCGCACACCCGGCTCCTGGCAGCTCTCACCACCCGCCTGCCGCTCGGTCCGTCCTCCTCCGCTCGCTGCCTCCCTCCGCGCTCGGCGCTATGGGCTCGCCCAGGCCCCGCCACAGGCAGGGGAGTGCGGGGCGGGGTCCCTCGGGGCAGCCACTGGCCCGGGCGGGAGTGGCCTCGGAGGTTGTAGGTAGTAGCTCGGAGGGAGGGCGGGAAGTCGTTCGTGCCCTCTTGGAAACTGTCCTCGTCCTCCTGCTGCCTCCATGAGCTCGGTGCGCACATCTGAGTTCGGCTTGTCTGAGCCGGCCTTTGCCACACCAGAGATGTCCTTGACTGAGGTTGGAGGTGAGGGGAAGACAAGCTTTTTAATTGTAATTAGCAGCCATGCAAGCCACGTGTGTCTGCCCACCCCTGACAACCTTCCAGTACCTAGTAAACACCCAGTAGCTAATCAGGAGTCACGCAGTCTCTGTTTCAGTAATTTTTCCTGAACTCTTTGTGTAGCCTGCTGTTTCTCCAGTCATCATGAACCTGTGTCTTAAAGGCTCTATTTCATTGTAGGTGAAAAACCAGCCAGGCAGTACAGCCTGTGAGTAGGAGTTAACGACTGGATGTGGCCTAACATACGGCACAAGAAGGGTGAGTGTAATGTATAGTGAAAATCACCCACAGCCCTCTGTTGTGATTGCATGGCCTGCAAGGTGCTTTTTTTTAAGATGCCAATGTGTACATGATTTAAGAAGTGATGTGCAGGGGAAGGAATGCAGAGCAGCAGGTCTCCTTGTTTTGCAAAGTTCTGTGTGAGCTGCTTTCTATAAAATATTTCAGCATCTAGATCATGTCTTCCCAAGTAATCTGTATAACCATAAGCTTCACCTTACAGTCATCACAGCCTGCTTTGAATAGCATGGGAGAAGAGTAGGAAACTACATAAATCTCAGCAGGATGTTCTGGGTTACGTGTAGATGAGAGCAAAGTAAAAATCAAACCGCATTCCTCCAGGCTTATGACTCCTCTCTGCTTTACAGTGTGAACACAAATGCTTAGTCCAGATGCTGATAATCTGCTGGGGTCTTTTACAGTTCTCCATGGGCTATCTTCTATAGGTCTTCAGTTATAATCTCTTGCTGTACCAGGTGTAATATTTTTACACACATAGACTACTTCACATTTCACATCTGCCTTTTAAGAGCTTTGTTGTTGCCGCGGCTTCCTCAGGGCTTTGACAGAAGTAAATGTTAACATCAGGGTATGGAACAGTATGATTAAAAATCACAGAAAATATCTTGAAAATCCCATTTGTTAAAAGGATACAGGTAAGAATGTGGAGAATGCCTCTAAAGCAAATTCTTTCATTTTGCCTTAAAAAAATTAGAGTGTGTGCCAGAGGAACAGAAAAGGCTGCCAGACAGTGAGATCAAAGCTCTGCAGCTCTTCCTTTGCTGTAGTCCATGGGGGTGAAAAAAGTAAATAAGAAATTCTTGCATCTGAGGAATCAATCTATTTGAGGAAAGTCAATGCCATTCATTGTTCAACATGTGAGTGTTTGGGGACTAACAGAACAAGAGCTTCAAACGTAAGAAACAATTAAATTAATGATTTATAACATAGTATGTACATTACACACAAATCATTAAAACTCACTGATGTTGTACTTATATTAGAAAACAATCATCACATTATTCTACATAATTACAGTTTTCCTTCCAGAACAATCTCACAAGACAGCCCTAACTGCCCTTTAGTCTGCAGTAGATACTTTTTCCTCTTAACTTGTATCAGGCCTGAGAAGGAGCCCAGAAATGTCTCCTAGCTGAAGACCTTTATCTTTTCTCACAGTCTGTTTCACTGCCACAAACAGCATTACGCACACCAGGACCAGCAGTTTTGTACATAGCAACAGCATAGCTCTGTCAGCACAAGCACAGTGCTGTAACTGTTTAATGTTCACTCAGGCTGTCAGCCCCTCTCATGCCTGTATAACTTTTAGTGACCCAGCCACTAGAGGACACACTTGGCCTCCATAAAAGGTACCAACCAGGGACATTTCCTTGGTAAGTAGATGGCTGGAGAATACAGCCTGAGACCTTTGGAATGCTCTCCTGGGATGCAACCTGTGAAAACCTTTGTCATTAAGGAACCTACCTGTGACCAAGCAACTGACCAACCCTAGGGCATCCCCCTGCAGTCACCAATACTTTTGATTCCAAGAAATACCTGTAGGCATGAAGGGGATGAAGCGCAAGTGCCTGGCTGTGGGCAGACACCACTCAGAGATGTACCTTTTTATGAAGTAAACATTAAATCAGAGTTTAACACCTTGTTGATTGTGCAAGCTAGGCAGGCCCAGAGCGGACTAGGAACCTTGGCTATATCCAAACTTCTTTCAGAAGTGTCTCAATTAGAGAGAAATTAGAGAGCAAGACAGTCAAAATACATTTCTGGTTGTATTATGAGTGAAACTTCTTCGAGAAACTTGAGCAGCAGGGAATCAGTATGTGGTTTAGATATTGATCTGTGTCAACCAAAGGGTCTCCAAACTGCACAGAAGCGTAAGGTTGTCCTGATTACTGAAATCAGAAATCCCAGATCCCAGCTCTGCATGTTCTTCTGAGATAAAAGGTACCAAATAAGCAGCAGATATCTCACCTCTCATGTGAAATAGAATGCACATTTCCCAGTGCCTCTTAAGAATTCAGAATATAACAAGCTTTGAAAACATATCAATTGAGAATACTGGCCTTATGTTAATGGAATCAAGTGCCTGTAAGTGCATATGCTAAAGCAAAATGCAGTCTACATACTTTAGCACTGTAGACTGTCCCTCTTGGTGTTTCACGGTCCCTTTCTTTGTCACTTTTCTAAGCTATGTGCTTGTTTGAAAAAGAGATTAACCCAAATATATTTGATACTCGGGATTGTTAATGGCAAAAAATGCACTTATACTCAGTTTCACCTATATCTATCTACACATGCCTTCTCTTACACTTTTTGTGAAGTTTCAGCTGAGAAGAGATAAAGGATTATGCATCATTAAAATGACTGGTGGTGTGAAAATATCTTTCTCAGAAACAGATCTTTCTTCTTCAGCATTTGTGGAACTTCACAATAATGTTTCTGATTTAATTTGTCCCTGTTGAACAGAAGGCTAATGGGACTTCTTAGAGTCTGATCTGTGAGGTTTGATTATGCAGCCAAAATTTTGGGATGGCAGCTGCTTTCAAAGAAGATTGCTGCTGGGAAATGGAGATTTGCCAACTGCGGTATGTGAAAGATCAACTAGCTTTTTAAGTTTCCACAGTTTACAAAGGAGTGACAGGGCTATGCAGAAGCCCTTAAGCCACAGAAAAACACAAATCAGTCCTCCTTCAAGTTATCCCATGCCTCTAAGACTAAGAGTTGAAAAATGTAGCGCTGAAGCTGGTGTCTGCATTATGGAATATTAGGCAGATCACGTTTAATTTCATATCTTGGCATTTTCTTGACAATATGAATACTTATTTCTTTGCTTTTTTTACTTAAATATGATCAGAGAGCTCTCATCTTCAAGGAAAAAAAACTAATTGCCCTCAAACAGGAACCTTCTATGCAAAACTGGAACCAAAAGACAATAGTTGTTAGAACTTGAAACAAAAAAGTGTTTATTACAGTGCACATTGCACTGTAATAGGGTTCAAAAATGGGCTACTGTGCAAGCCTCTTCACACTACTAATTATATCAAGAATTTTCAGAAGTTTCAAGTAACTGTTAAAGAAAAGTAGGGTGTTGTCCGATTTTCTACAGCAGATTTGGATGCTATCTAAAATATTCCATACTAATGAAGTTACAGTCACAATGTAGTGAAGAATATAGTAGAAACAAAATCTATAACCTACCCATTGGCATCATAAACCAATTTAATTTTAAAGCAAATTTGTAGGAACAACCAGAAGCTCAGCCTTCAGTTCCAGCCAACTGTGTGGAAGAGAGTACCTAAGGGAGCAGCTGGGTCCCAATAACTGATGTACTCCCCCGATTCCCATGGCTCTTGAAGTATTGCTGAGCCTCAGAAATCTCTAATTCAGACTGACTACTCAATCTAATTGAATGCACAAGGCATTGACCACATTGCCCTAAAAGCCCTAAGGTCAGCTCCAGCAGCTTTATATCATTTAAGATTTCCTTTCTGTAGAGGAATCACAAGTTTGTCACTTAAGCTGATTTTAAGCATGTTTTATGTTGTTATATGGAAGCCAAATTACGTAGTACAAGTCCAGAATGAGCACATAAATTCTGCCTCAGACTAGTGTGTCACACTGAGGCCCAGTAAGTAAAACCAGGACCTACAGAACTATGATACATTATTAAAATCCATCAGTGCCACATTCAGTGTGGTAAGGAGTGTAGGAACTGAAGTATACTATCACTTGTATGTACACAACACTTTCAGAGGAGCAATGGGGATACAGTGGAATAAAGAGAGTGAATTCTTTTGGGATTTGTATGTGGGGAGGGCTGAAAAAGTTGTATAAATGTAAAACCAACACATGTATTAATGAAACTGTCCTGTAAATCCAACAAGCAGCATATTGATTCTCCCCTCCAACGCCAGTTCTTTACCCCAGCATATAATGGCATGGCAAAATGTTTTTTAGAAGCAAGGATTTTCTTCACAAACGAACTTCCCACACTGTTCCCTGTTTTCTCTTTCTTGCTCCTGTTCTCCATGCTGATTCAAGACAACTCCCCAGTTCCCTTCAAAGCACCTTCAGCCTTTCCCCACTTCATTCAGGAAACCTTTCAGCACATCTCTTACGATAGCTCTGGGAGTGTGGTGGTCCAGGAAAGATCTTACTGTTGCCAACAATGAAACAGAAACACTAGAAAGAAAATATCCTGTGTCCTATATCGAAGGCATAGCATGAGCACAACTAGAAGGTGGAGAAAATACAGTTAAGCTGATGTTTATGTGAATCAATAAAATTCAAATTCCGGACTCTTTAAAAATCAGTCAGCAGTTTGCTGCTTTGTGTTCAGCAGGATCATAACTGTTTCTTAAAATTCCTGAAAGCAAAAGAAGTAACTGGAATTAGAGCATATGTCCAATTCTATATGTCCCTTAGCAATTATGCAGATCCACTGAACAGTAAAGAATTGCTTATTCACTACATACAGTGTATGTATTCTGCATAATTTTAACTATACTTATTTGACATTGTCCTTTCTAATGAATGTAACATGAAAGCATTGTCCATATCATAGTAAGAGACAGTACAAGGAGAATGGTATTAGTTTATACTCCTTAAAATAGTCTCAAACTCATAGCAGGAGTTGCAATGCAGCAGTCACCTTTTGTGTTACTACTTGTCAAGGTTTAGCAGCGTGTTGCATGGAAGTGCTATGAATGTTGTTCTGTTTGATGATCAATATCAAAGCCTTTTTGTGGAGTTAACATTTTGAACAGATGGTCATTTTGTATGCACACCTGAAATCTGAGCCCATATACTGAGATTAATTCCAAAACAGATGCAGAGAAACCACACAGTAAGGAATATGCTTCCAATTATTAAGGTTGGTTATGCACGTTTCATATAGTAAACTGAATTTTTTTAGAGTGGGGGTTTTCTCCATAGGATTTTTGTCAAATTCTTCCAGTCTTATTAAAAATAGATGAGCAGAGTAAGGTATAAATGGGGCTGTTCTGTTTCATCTACTTCCCCAGTTGTGTCAAGACCTAGATATATCACTGGGCTGGGAACAGGAAGTAGAATCTCAGAGTCTTATTTCACAGGAAAAACAACGCCTTGTTAAATAAATAAACAGGAAGTTCTGACTTAGTCACAAGAGTATTATAAAGATTAATTAGCTGATGAAGTACAGTTCTTTGAAGCTGCAATGCCTTACATAAAAGTTCTTTTAATTTGTTAGAGTTTAGATCCACAGACATATCAACATGCTGGCTTTAAACAGAGCTTTGTATGCATAACTCAGGACAACATAAAGAATTTCAGGATTATAAATATCAGGAAAATACTTTGCAGTTGCCAAAGGTATGAGGCAGACTGTGATTCAGACCGTTCTATGCTCCTTTGCAGTACAACAGTCGGGAGGCAGCACATCTGAGTGCCACTCTTGACCCACAGAGCCTGCTATCACACTCCTTACTCTCTGAGTACAGGGAAAACATCACTTCTTAATGGACACAAATCAAACTGACCTAGGACTGAATCACAGACATGGTCAAGAAGGTCTGGCTTTATGCCAAGTCATAGGAATAGAGTTCATGGACTGCTGGACTTCAGGAGGGCAAACTTTGGCCTTTTCAAGCAATTGCTAGTGGAAATCCCATGGGACAGGGTACTGGCAGGTAAAGGAGCTCAGGGTGGCTGGTTAACATTCAAACACTGCTTCTTTGAAGCACAAGAAATAAGCAACAGGAAGGAAGTTAAGGAAGTGAGCCAGAAGACCTGCATGGTTAAACAGGGAGCTGCTGGGCAAACTGAAGAAGAAGAAAGCCTATAGGTCATAGAAGGAGGGGATGGCCACTTGGGGTGATTATAAGGCTCTGGTGAATGTAGGGATGAAACAAGGAAAGCCAAGGCCTCCTTGGAATGAAACCTTGCAAGAGAGGTCAAGGGCAACAAAAAGGGCTTCTTCAAATACACTGCAGGTAAGACTAGAACTAGAGGCAATGTAGGCCCCCTGCTGAATGAGGTGGGTGCCCTGGAGACAGAGGATACAGAGAAAGCAGAGATACTCAACAGTTTCTTTGCCTCCGTCTGTACTTCTTGATAATAAGCCCCAGACTGCTGTGATTCCAGAGGAATTGGAGGCAAGAGAGGAGCCTGCCTTGGTTGATGAGGACTGGGTTAGGGATAAGTTGAGCAAACTGGGCCCATGGGCCCAGATGGGATGCACCCACGACTGCTAAGGGAGATGGCAGAAGTCATTGCTAGGCCACTCTCCATCATCTTTTTTAAGTCCTGGGGATCAGGAGAGGTGCCTTGGGATTGGAGGATAGCAAATGTCACTCCAATCTTCAAAAAGGGTAAGCAGGAGGACCCAAGTAACTATAGACCGGTCAGCCTCACCTCCATCCCAGGAAAGGTGATGGAACAATTTGTTCTAAATGCTGTCTCCAGGCACATCAAGGACAGGAAGGTCATTAGGGACAGTCAGCATGGCTTCACCAAAGGGAAAGTCGTACTTGACCAGCCTGACAGCCTTTTCTGAGGGCGTAACCAGATGGACAGATGATGGCAGAGTGGTGGATGTGATATATCTTGACTTGAGAAAGGCTTTTGACACAGTCTCCCACAACATCCTCGCAGCCAGACTGAGGCAGTGTGGTCTAGANCGTCTGTACTTCTTGATAATAAGCCCCAGACTGCTGTGATTCCAGAGGAATTGGAGGCAAGAGAGGAGCCTGCCTTGGTTGATGAGGACTGGGTTAGGGATAAGTTGAGCAAACTGGGCCCATGGGCCCAGATGGGATGCACCCACGACTGCTAAGGGAGATGGCAGAAGTCATTGCTAGGCCACTCTCCATCATCTTT
>VXBP01004341.1:294939-398582 GCA_013400115.1 Rhinopomastus cyanomelas
GGCCAACAGCATCCTGGGGTGGATCAGAATGGGGGTGGTTAGCAGATCGAGAGAGGTTCTTCTCCCCCTCTACTCTGCCCTGGTGAGACCACACCTGGAGTATTGTGTCCAGTTCTGGGCCCCTCAGTTCACCTCCCTTATGAGGATAGGCTGAGGGAGCTGGGTCTCTCTGTCTTGGAGAAGAGGAGACTGAGGGGTGACCTCATCATTAATGTCTATAAATATGTGAAGGGTAGATGTCAGGAAGATGGAGCCAGGCTCTTCTCAATGTCATCTGCTGATAGGACAAGGGGAAATTGTTGTAAGCTGGAACATAGGAGGTTTCACATCAATACGAGAAGGAACTTCTTCCCAGTGAGGGTGACAGAGCACTGGAAGGGGTTGCCCAGGGAGGTTGTGGAGTCTCCTTGACTGGAGACATTTAAGACCCGCCTGGATGTGTTCCTGTGTGACTTGGTCTAGGTGATCCTGCTGTGGCAGGGGGATTGGACTAGATGATCTTTTGAGGTCCCTTCCAGTCCCTAATGATTCTATGATTCTATGAATGTATGAACTTGCTCTACATGTACCCACAGAGGCCTGACAGGTATGTTATTCGAACTCTGTTACCTGAGAGCTGTGCTGCCTCTGAGTCTGATCTGATCCTACAGGTGTTTGTAGCACAGCAGCATGCACATACAAACACCACTGTCACTTTTCCACATTGCACTGTCAGCTCATATGTCTCATTTTGTCTGGAACCTACTTAACTTACCATGGCTAATGGCATTAGTTGTTTTTAATTATTCACTCCACTCACTTTTTGACGCAAAGTACTAAAACAAATTAATTTCTTATTGTCTGTATGTACAAGTCCTTGTTCCTTTACCCTTGTTTGCAAGTTTTGCTGTATTTCAGCAATCATACATTTTCATCAAAGGTGGAAAGGTGGTTTTGCTTAGCTGCAGAACCAAATGAAAGTGTTTTTAACTGTTTGGGACAAGTTTTATCTTCATAACTCACTGATAGCTCTCTCTGGCAGATGCAGATGGTTATACCTCTGAGTAGGAAGAGCAATAGTTCATGACCTGCCCCTAAATTTGCTATTAAAGCCATTAGGCTGCCACAACTTGTTGTTATGAAATAACTAGTTTTCACTATTTTACTGGGTGGAGTCTGAGGGAAAGCCTGGGAATTTGTAGAAGCAAAGTACTTCAGTAAAGATCCCAGTGGTTGCTGTATTCTCATAGATGATAGTTCATCGAGAAAATTTTTAATTGGTAGAAAGTAATCTTCCTTATTTCCATAATAATTTCTTTTTCTAGACCAAATTTAAATAGTTTTCTTTTTCAATGTCACTTGGTCACTATAGCAAATTTATTTTTACCGAAGTGTGCTCCTTGTTTCTTCTAGTAGTCAGTTTCAGAAATGAAATATGTTTACTTATAATTCTCACAGTTGTGTTTTTGTATTGAAGCATAGGTACTTAAAAAACAAAGCTCTGGTGCAATGCCAAGATTCTTCTATTTAGTTCTATTTTTGTATTATTTAAAAGATATGTGGCAGGAGATCAGGTGATGGCAGTCTCCCCCAAGCTTGTTCATGATAATCCTTGGAACAACCTTTTGGTAGTAGGGACTTTTATTTGTGTGAATATCACACAATTCTCTTTAGTATTAAGACATTTTCAAGGAAAAAGGAACATGGTACATAGATTCCTGGTGAAATCCCTGCCCTGTGGTTCACAGATTATTTCAATAGTCTTCTCTCTTTAGCTCATGATGCTAGTTGTTTCTAAATACAAATGAGCAACCTTATCTGTCTCACTGGTTCCTTGTCTGTAAAACTGAGATATGTAAAGTATTACGCATATCATAAAGCACGTGCGTCTAAAAAGCTCTGACAACAAGTCCTATATAAATGGAATATGTAATTTGATTAAACCTAGGGTGAAATACTGACTTTTAATCTGCAGCAACTAACGAAACAAGCCTTTTAAGTATTTTCTGTGAATTTTAGTTTTCTGTGAATTCTTTCATTCAAGAAGACAGACAGCTATGCATCCAATTCTATAAAATGCACTCAGGCAAAACCCACAAATCATTTCAGTGTAAGTAATGATTTCAAGTGTACATTCGACAAGTTTGAGACTGTCCTGTTTGGATTGGTGTTCTTCACTACTGCAACGATAGGATTGTCATTCGCATCCTAGTGAACTCTAATGAAAGCGTTCAAAGCCTCATATTTATTTGAACACTGCAGTGTCATCTTTTATAGGTGAAGATCATATGTCATACACACTGGCACACAACAGGACATTTACATAGTAATTCATAGTGTAGATTCAGATACATTCAGTGCAGCAGTTCTGTTCATCACAATCCAATAAATATGTTAATTCTTTCGGCAAGGCTTGGTTCATAGGATCACAGATTTCATTTTTCTAAGAGCCTGCTGGGGGCACCAACACACACTCATAAAAAACAATGAAATCAGGCAAATGAAACAAGCAAAAGTAATTAATAATTTACTTATGTGCTAAAAATGACAGAGTACAGACCAGGTTATATATGTTTATAGTCTTCATAGCTTCGAAAAAATACACTACAGTAAATTTGCTTGCAGGCTAATGTATGCAAATACTTCACGCCGAATGGCTAAAGGCTGAGCTGAATCATGTATTCTGGACGAGAAAAAAAAGATGAATCAGTTGGTCAGTGGGGAGAGAAACTGCTGTGGCCATGGAGTGCATGCCAGCAGGTACAGACAGGTGGCCTTTGTTCATTAAAAAACAGACTTAAGTTGTGTAACAGGAAATCCATCTATAGCAGCCCTGTAGCAAACAGCAATCATAAGGTGCTACCTCATGTGTAAAAACAACATAAGGAGACCTGAATGGATTAAAACATGTTAATGACACAACACTAGTGTAAAACAAATAAACACCTAATTTGAAGCATGGGGTTTTTTTCCACATGTAAGTTGTACTGGTTCTAGAAAAAAAGGTATACAAATCTGAAAGCTTGAAGAGGGTACAGCAAGTCTTTGCAGAGAAGCTCCATTGTCTTCAGTGTTCTTCTGATGAGGGAAAGAATCGGCATTCTCCCTTGTCCCCTGAAGTTAGCAAGGTTTATGCCTGACAGCAGCTTGTAAATTATGTTGAAGTCCCCATATTTTTAATGCTTCTTTCATAGTGGAAAGATGGGAAGAGTTGATAAGCAAAGGCCAAGGAAAAAAACAAAGGAAAACGTTAAAGAGATCAGCACAAAAAGAATATAAGAGGTGAGCATCAAACTGGAAAGAAAAGGAACTGCTGGGTCAGAAGTTCATTGACTCCAGTTTTATGCAGGATCTGAATTTCTCCAAGACCATAGAGAATAATTTAATTTATAAAATTCCATGCAGATAAAGAAAAATTGAAGTTACTGCTGGGGAAGTAACAGGAGACAAACACCTCTTTGACACTAAACAGAAGCTAGGCTTCTAGAAACAGACAAGAAGTGCAGTGAAGAAGCACCTCCTCGCTGACCTAAAGGCTCAGCAGCTCTCTGGTAGTTGGAAGTGTTTCTGAAATGGAAAAAAGAAGTGACAAAATATTGCACCATTGCTGACAGCTTGTATTACCCTCCTATAGCCACAGCTTGCTCCTGACAAGGCAGGGATTCATTCTATATCAACATTTTTTGACATGTTGATACTTGTGCTATTAAATCTAACCTGTTCCATTATTCAGTCACTCTTACAGTAATTACATTTTTTAACATTCAAGTGAAATATTCTGTGCCTGTTGTCTCTCTTTTCATCTTTGGACATCCCTGAGAGCAGTCTGGCTTCATCTTCCTTATTCCAACCTCCAGCATGTTTTTATAAGATTTCTCTCTGTCTCCTATTCCCCATGCTCTGTCAGCCTCTGCCCATACGTTAGAGTTTCTATTGCATTGTTCATCTATATTGCCCTCTCCAGTGCTCTGCTCTGTAAGTCATGTTTTCTGCTGGGAGCACAGAACTAGACACAGCCCCCCAGATGTGTTCTTGTTAACACTGTGTAGAGGAGACTATCACATCTCTTGAAGCATAGTCCGTCCTCTTCCTAAAGCAGACCAGAATACCCTTGGCTTTCTGTGCTACAAGGATGCTTTGCTGGCTCATGTTCAAATAAAATGTGATAGAGCAGATATGAAAAATAGATCATCTACTATTCAAAGCCTGGGTCTTGACATGCATTGTAGTTCACAAGTCAAGGCTTGCACAGTCAGCTCCTCAAGAAAAGGCAAAATTCCATCAGTTTGTTCTTAAAGAGCTTAAACTTCATTGTATGATTGTTGGAGTATTCCAGCCATGGAAATGGCTGTGGGACTTGAGGGCACCCTGATGAACAACAGCGATGAGCTAGTAACAACAGACGAGGAGAAAGCTGAGATTGTGAACTTCTTTGCCTCAATCTTTACTGACAGACTATCTTCTCACAGTTCTCAAGCTGATGGCCCACATGATAACAACCAGTGAGACAAAGTCCCTCCCGACGTACATGAAGACAAGGTTTGTGATCTTCTGAGGAACCTGAACATAAGTCGATGGGACTCAGGGACATGCATCCCAGAGTTCTGGGAGAATTGTCTGATGCAGTTGCCAAGCCACTTTCCATAATGTTTGAAAAGTCATAGCAATCAGATGAAGTCCTAGTGACGAGAAGAAAGGAAATGTTACGCCCATTTTGAAAAAGGATAGAAACCCTGGGAATTACCAACCTGACAGCTTCACCTCTGTCTGGGAAGATCATGGATCCTCTAAGAAGATACGGTAAGGCACATGAAAGACTGGGAGGTGATTCAAAACAGCCAGCATGTCATCTGCCTGGACTTCTGCAAGACCTTTGACACAGTCCCCTATGACATTCTTCTCTGTAAGTTAGAGGGATAGGAGTTCAATGGATGGACTGTTCAGTGGATGACGAATTGGCTAGATGCTTATCCAGAGAGTAGTAGTCAATGACTTGATGTCCAGATGGAAAACAGTGACAAGTGGTGTCTATCAGGGGTCTGCACTGGGACCAGTTTTGTTTAGTGTCTTCATAAACAATATTGGCAGTGGTACTGAGTGCACCCTCTGCAGGTTTGCTGATGACATCAAGCTGGATGGTGTGATCAATATTCCAGTGGGATGGGATGCCATCCAAACGGACCTGGACAAGCTGGAGAAGTGGACCCAGGCAAACCTCATGAGCTTCAACAAGGCCAATTGCATGGTCCTGCACGTGAGCTGGGGCAACCAGAGGTATCAATACAGGCTGGGGAAGACTTGAAGAGCAGCCCTGTGGAAAAAAGCCTGGAGATACTAGTGGATGAAAAGTTGGACATGAGCCACCCATGTGCAGTAGCAACCCAGAAGGCCAACCGTATCCTGGGCTGCATCAAAAGAAGCATGGCAAACAGAGCAAGACAGATGACTCTGCTCCTCTACTCTCCCCTGGTGAGACCTCACTTGGATTACTATGTCCAGTTCTGAGGCCCCCAACACAAGAAGGATGAGGACCTGTTGGAGCATGTGCAGAGGAGGGCTGCAAAATTGATCAGAGGGCTGGAATACCTCTCTTACAAGGACAGGCTGAGAGAGCTGGAGTCGATCAGCCTGAAGAGGAGAAGACTCTGTGGAGGACCTTATAGAGACTGTCCAATACCTGAAAGGGGCCTATAAGAAGGCTCGGGAGGAACTGTTCACACTAGCATGGAACGATAGGGCGAGGGGGAATGGTTATAAGCTGGAAAAGGGCAGATTTACGTTGGATATTAGGAAAAAGTTCTTTCATCTGGGGGTGGTGGATCGCTGAAAGAGATTGCCTAGAGAGGTGGTTGAGACATGCAGGGTTAGGCTGGATGGGGCTTTGAGCAATCTGTTCAAGTTAGAGATGCCCCTGCTTATTGTAGGGGGGTTGGAGGAGATGACCTTCAGTAGTCCTTTCAATGCAGTACGTTCTATGATTCCATGGTTTTGTTATGTTTATGCCTTTTGCACAACCTAATACATTTCATAGGGTGAAGTCAGTGAGGGTTAGGAATACAGATACTGTATATTTCTTTCCATTGCAGCAGGATCCCAGGAAAACCGAAAAAACCAAGTGCGGATTCACTGCTATTGATGAGCTTTTTCAGTTTTACTTACACAGAATTTTTAGCTTAAGTTTTAGAGTCTTGAGGGACGTACACTAACTAAACACACATTGCCTGTTGTTGCTTTGCCTAGCAGACAACCCAGAGTTTGTCACACTCAGAGAAAATCACACAGCTTTCTTTGTTGAAGACGTTTTTGGTTTTGCCCTCAAAAAGCAAAGAAATATTATGTCATCTTATTACAATCTTATAAAACATTTAATTATTTGAAACCAGCATAGGGCTTCTTTCCCTCTGGGGAAGGAGACCATGAGAATAACACACCACTGTTCAGTTACAGCACTACATGTGTTGAAGTAAACATATTTAAACATGTTATAAAAGCCTTCTTTTCCATTGTAACAGCGGAAGCATGTCTGCTGTACTTCAAAAACTTCTTATCCATACCAAAGCAATACTCTGAAGAGAAGATGCATTTTCGTGTGCTTTTCCTTTGAGTTTACCCTGTGTGACTATGCAAAGAGTCTTTTCAGTAGGAAAAGAGGTGCTGATTGTGATCACATGCCACAGTGAAGTCTCCGACACTATTACCCAGTTTGTTAGGGCAAAACCTGAAGTGTGTTCCAGGAAGTAAAGGTACTTGCTGACATTGATTTTAAGCATCATAGAATAGCAGGTCATTTAATTTAATAAATAAATAATGTCTCACCAAAAAGCAGTGATCTCTAAAGACGGTCTGTCACGCTTAGGCTTCCCCTAAATGAGTTGGTCCTTTCAAACAATCCAGAACATGCATGACATTGACAATTATCAGACTAAGAAAATACAGAGCTATTGAATTGAACTTAAACTGCCAAATCATAGCGAAGTGTTACTAGTATTTCCTGTACAACATGCTGATCCTGTAGTACTTTTGTTTTTAAAAAGAAATCCAGGATAGTGAAAGAAGCATTATATTGGTGTTTCAGTGGAAGAGATGTCAGTGAGATATCAGGAGTCCTCTACTGTGCATATGAACACGTGGCCTCAGCAGTGCTGACACTGCTTTGTGTAAGGAGTAACTGGTGGCATTTTTCATCAATGTTTTTAATATATGTCATAATGATTCACCACACCAAATACTGGATGAAGGATCACACCAAGTTTTGCTGTGAAACACTGCATCAGTCACTGATGAAAATGCTGTAATCTGTAGTACCCGTTCATTCTTTACTTTTATGAGATTCTGGAGTTGCAGTCTTTGAGGTTTCCCTGAAGTGCAGGGACAATACTGAATTTATCACGACCTTTAAGGTCACAGTTTTGCCATGTAAAACTGTGTGAAAGATGTATCATACTCCAAGAAACTTGTCATATTTATTTGTCTCACCCAAAAGTGCACCAACTACATATATTGAATTAGTTCACACTGATTCTGCTTGCAGATAAAAGTGTGATCATATGATCCTTTCAAGATAAGCTACCTATCGTGGTTGCAGCAGCCAGAAATGAGATAGTTCAAGATTAATGTGCAAGCCATTCCACTTCATTAAGCTCAGCTCATTCCTTTTGTATCCTTTCTAGACACAGGTGTCCTTATTTCATTGGTACAACATATATATAAGCACGTGGTCATTTGGTGTTCATCTGGATACGCCCCTTGTTCTATCTTTATGCCACATTCCTCCAAGTGCAGTTAGTTTGTTCCTCGTTGTCTCATTACCATGACAGTTGACTCCTCTCACCAGCCTGCTGCATTCCTCTGCTGTAACGTCCAAACCTTCGGCTGGGTTTCTGCTTCTTCATTATTTCATGCCACCACAGCTACCACTGCTTTTAAATACTATGATTAGTCCCTCTTTATTTTTCCAAGTAACGTGTCATGGAATTTCCTGTGTTGAATGCAGTTCCCTGAGTTGTGAAATGCTCCCTGAGAACTTTTAAAATGCCAAAGATATTTCGGTCTTGACAACATGCATGTGTAGTGTGTCATTCAACCCCTCGTGATAATACATCATTTTCCTCTGTATCTTCTACGTGGATCCATTTGCTCCATTTGCATTTTGTATTCTTGCAATTGTGAGATTACTTCAGCTGACAATAGAACTGAGTCTTTTGTCTTTTTAAGACTCCATTTAAATCCAATACATCACTTAAACTTCAAATCTGAGGGTTGTCTTGATCTTTTAAGATTAATTTTTCCCAGGAAAGGTTAGAATAAATACTTTTTCCTATTATCTTATAAATATTTTGCAGCATAAAATGAAAAGACTGAAATCTTCATCATTATATATCCTAGCTCCAAATATATCCGCAGTAAGAAGTGGACACATTTTTATCATTTGAAGCTCCAGAGCAGATGGAGTTTGGCTATTCCGAGTCAAGGTCATAAGGTTTCATATTTCCCTCTGTTTGAGCCTTGTAATACTTGGCAGGCATTAGTCATGTACCAGGCTTCTGCTTTTTTTGGTAAACCAAGGAGTCTGAGCAAGGATTTGAAACTGGCATCAAATCAGCCTAAGCCTCCTGAGGCTATTTAGTAATGCCTGGCTGCTGTCAGCCAGACTAGCAAATTGTTCATTTTCGCTCTTGAACTTTGTTCTGCGAACGGCAAGACAGACTATTAGCTCCAGAAATGAGCCAACCAGTGAAAACTTCTTGCAATTAGCTGAGTGTGACTGTCCTGTCAGTGTTGCCTCAGCAACTTGGGAATGCTCTACCCATTGCTCACATTTGAAGAGGTATTTATTTAACAGTATTTGAGTTTGTAAGATTACATGTGAATGCATGTTTGTAGGTGTCAGGAGCAGAAGCTAAAATGTTTTTGGTGAACTCCATTGCCAACTAAACAGAAACTGTAACTAAGCAACAGAGGTACATCAGTTATTTATGATTGAAACAGGGTTTGCTCAATTTCTGCCTCCTCCTCACTCCCCAGCTAAAATGCCTAGGTTTACTTTTATGCTTTTTTTCAGTAATCTGCAAAGTGCCATATATAAAAAGGCAATACAAACCTCAGTCATCCTCGCCACAAAAATTAGTAGCTTGATAATGCTGAGTCTGGGCAAACATGTAGAGAATACATATATCACAGAGTCACAGAATCACAGAACATCAGGAATTGGAAGGGACCTCGAAAGATCATCTAGTCCAGTCCCCCTGCCACAGCAGGATCACCTAGACCAAGTTGTGCAGGAACACATCCAGGCGGGTCTTAAACGTCTCCAGTGAAGGAGACTCCACAACCCCCCTGGGCAGCCTGTTCCAGTGCTCTGTCACCCTCACTGGGAAGAAGTTCCTTCTGACATTTTTATGGAACCACCTATGTTCCAGCTTACACCCAATATCACAGGCAATTAGCCTGTGTGGAAAAATACATATATTCACATATGAAAATATGCAATACACATGTGCTGCTTAACTTTTGAGGGGCCCTGGTAGACATTTTTTGTCTTTTTCAAATAGAAACATGTAATATCTTTAGTTGTTGATATGTAGAAATTTGCTCGTACTCATTCCATTTCATTATCTTACTAAAATATGATTAATACCTTGAAAGCAAAGACAGTGCCTCTGCTGTCATCACTTTCATATGTATGAAGAATGCTATACGTTTTTGCCACATTGCTGAGGTACAGAATGAACATTCAATAACTCTTCAAGTAGATCCTTCATTTGCTGTTATAATTACTTCTTGCACAAATTATCCAATTTGAATTTTTATACCAATTTTTATCACAGTTTCAGATTTAAAAAAAAAAATAACTGAAGATATATATTGTGGCCATCTGAAGAAATGAGTTTATGTTTTCATGTTTTGACACAGACATTAAAAAGGTACAATTTTGAGTTTCACTAAAATTGATTTCTTTTTTATTAAAAAAAAAAATCCTTTTTTACCAATGGTAGTAAACTATTTTAAGTAGTTCTTTAAGAGACTGGGCAACAGAATGAGACACTTGAGCTGTCTTGTGTCCTGGAAGTAATCTGACAACATTAGTGCTGACCTATAAATCATAGAATCACAGAATCATTAGGGATTGGAAGGGACCTCGAAAGATCATCCAGTCCAGTCCTGCTGCCACAGCAGGATCACCTAGACCAAGTCACACAGGAACACATCCAGGCAGGTCTTGAACATCTCCAGTGAAGGAGACTCCACGACCTCCTTGGGCAGCCTGTTCCAGTGCTCCATCACCTTCACTGTGAAGAACTTTAGGTCAGAGAGCCCCAGTGGTGTCCAACTACTCTGTTCCCTTTTTTGATAATGCGTGTTCCTCAGACAAAGTAAATAACTTTACCCAGGCCCTTCCTTTGCTATGTGTTAATCACATTTGTATGGGCTACACACATCATATCTTTGAAAGATTTCCCAGTTATAGTGTGGGTTGCTCTGGGGGGGTGTGTGTGAGATATTTGGGACAGGACTTCACTTTTCTATGCCCTTTTTAGTCTTGTCATTGCACCTCTGTAAGAGCCATCTAACATGGTCATTTTAAAAGGTTCCAATCTGCCTTTATAACCTAATAATGTTATTCTAGGCAAAGGGCTTCAACAAAAGCAAACTAAATATGCCACTTCTTGGTTGAGTTAAGAAGAAGACTGACCAACATGGCAAGGAGCTTTCATAATAGTAAACTACACAAATGAGAAATAAAAGAATTATAAGCTTAGTGCTCTTCTCAGACTGTTGTTGCCCTCCTTGGTTGCTGTCCATTAGCTTTTCAGAGATGTGTTTTCATGCCAGTAAAAGTTCTCTTCCAAGTTCTCTTCTGTACCTCAAGCAAGGACAGAAATAATTCCATCATCTAGAATGTTGTTTGTTTCCCTGCAGCTTATACCTGTGTGATTCAACAGGCTTGAAAAAAGTAGGTATCTCTCCTAGTAGGCTGGAAAGCAGAAGAAATATTTCAGATCTGGCAGATTTCCTGATACAGCCCAGATCCTGCATACTTGATATCCTGAGCCCTTTTGAAAGAGAGCAAGGGAGATGTAGCAAAACATCTTTTGGCTTTTCTTATCCAATCAATAAAGAGTGTCATAAATTCCTATTTCTTTTCAAAATCCAACTCTGAAAGCCAAATGCTTTTAGATGTTAAGCCAAGAACAGACTGTTCACATTATATGAATCCACATCATCTGCATCTGAGACCTGTTTGGACCACTTAATGCTACTTTTTGGCAAACATGCTAAGGGCTTTCTGTCCATGAGAGTTGGAGCACTGGTGAGAAACACCACTCAGGTCTCACCCCTGTCCCCCCTGAGTTGAATGACAATGCAGTTACCACATACACGTGATCACATCCAGTACCTCAGGAGTGACAGCTGATTATTACCATACCAACCTGAAACAGTTCAAATTTGGATGGACAAAGGGTATTTTTCATAGGACTTATGCTGTGGTCTTCAAGGATCTTTTAAAATAAAGAGAAAATAAAGTATGGCTTTGTTATCAGAAAAAAATGACTAAATAAAAACGCTTTAAGGCATAATCTATATGTATATTTAAACACAGTCATACCTCCTTGCAGATATGATAGATGGCAGCCCTCCCTCAGTTACAGCACCGAAATAAAGCCCACCGCATTTATGATAACCCGTCAAAAGCTGTAGACAACTCGCTTGATCCCAGTCTACTCGAAGAGAATGTATTCCTCTGGCATGAGTTTCCCTGAGTGTTTTCATTCCCTTATTAGCCTATATTTCAAATACTTCTGTTTTGGGCTTGCAGTTTAAAAGTGTTGTTCTACCCATTTTCAGGCTTTCAGGCTGTTGGGGCACCTGTGAGCATGGATGAAGCATGGATAGGACTTTGTGGCCTCGCAACAGTGGGTAAGTGTCCTGAAACTGCTCCTGCCCATCCGTTCATCTTCCAGTGTGACCTTAAAATCCTGTGCTTCAGAAATGCTCTGCTTATCAGAACAATGTTCAGCTCTGAGTGCATTTATAATCGATTGTGTGGAAAGTGTTGCTGAACAGTTTTAGGGATTTTTCTCCTGAGGGTGTTTCTTTGAAATATCCTTGAAGGAGGCGGATAGTGGTTGTGTGTGTTGCGCATGAGGCTTTGGAAACCTTTTGTTTTTCACCACAGTACTATGACCAAAATGAGATGAGTCACTTTATTGCAAGCATTCTGTCTCCTGTCACTTTGATTAGGTTTGCACCTACTTCTTCCTGAACAGACATTAATCACACAAACATGCTGGAACACAGATCATACAGTGAGGAATTAAAATGGTGTTTGCGGCTTGCTGTGGTTTACTACCTAAAGAGCTGTGTGCTAGGACTCACTCTTGGAAAGACCCTTGCTCAGAAAATGGTCAGACTGGGCAGTAAGAGGAAGAATTCTGAGTAGCACAGGTCTTCCTAAATTGTGCTGTTAGCATTTAAAGTGCTGATCTGAATTTTCTAGAGAGTAAGCTCAGTTTGGGAAAGCACAAAGGGTATTTGGTAACTGACATCGGATAAAGAGCTGGTAAGAGACTGTATCCGTAGAATGATTTTAGAAGTCTTGTGTCCCTTCCTTATGTATTCAGCTTCTTAGAGTAGGAGAATAACATTACTTAGTGTGTTGCTGTATTACTTTCCAAAAGAGAATTAGAACTGCAAAAAGGGCCTCTTCATTTCTTTTGGGCAGGGCATCAAGATAGAAGGCAAAATGTTCTAGGAGCTTAGTGCCAATATCATGCTTTGTTAAGAATGAATTTAAATTATGACAGTTGCTCTATAATAAGCAACTATTCATGCTTATGTTCATTAAAAAAAATACATTAACTATTGAGGAAAGGCAATCTTTGATGCACAGTTGATTGTCACTCTAATTAGTATAGTATGTGGTGAATTTAATTGATTTTAGGTTTGAAGTTCATCTGAAGAATTAAAAAGTGCACCTTTTTTATTCTGTCAAGTCTGATTAACAGAACAGTGAAGAAATTAGAAGGTGGTGATCAGCAGAATGACAGTCAGTAAATCTTACTACATAGATGGGTCCTTTGGTTTTGCTGCTTCTCGTACCATTTTTAAAGTCTACGCTGAAGCTTTCCATCAATGCCATTTGGGCTCCAAAGTGGCACCGTTCTCTCCCAGACTCTCTCAGGATTGTCTTGCCACTACTGTCTTAAAGTGTTCTCCTCTTACAGAGGATCTGGTCAGCAATAGCAGCATTTGCAGGAACAGTGCGTTCAGCATGCCAGACTGAATTTCATGTTTCAGGAATGTCTCCTGGGGGGGTTGAGCAATTCAGTCAGATTCCTAGTTAAAAGCCTTTCACTGTAACATAATTACCCTGCAGTAGACAAGAGTTGGCATTTGTTTGCTGCAAATGTGCCTTGCAAAAAGCACTATTATGAAACCTTTCCTCAGGTGAAAATTCCACCAACAGTGGGATTTACCTCTACTCAAAATACAGGCTGATGTATTGGAAATATAAGGAAAAGGCTAGAGTAAGCAACAATATTTTATGTTGGTTTCAACATCTATTTGCTATTAGGTTTTTTTCTATCTGAAAAATAGAAACCACCACTGTACAACAGGGCCCCAAGAGTGCCAAGAAGTTGTGGTTTAGGGGCTTTTGAGAGAAGCATGTATATTATTTTTTCTGGTTCTGGGTGGTCCTGATCATACAAATTACAGAAGGTCCTAGCAAAGAATATATAATCTGCCTTACACAAGTTGGGCACTCTCACTGACAAAGTCACATAGAGATTTAAGTGCCCTGCAGCCAGCCAATTTGCAATTTCCATCACACATTCAGCAACTTGGGCTTAGTCTGTGTCATGGCCTGAAACGAGAGAGGAAACCACCACTGTCTGGCCAGACTGTCTCATCTTGCAATGTGGCTATGTATTCCTCTGCCTCATGGTTCCCACAATCAAGTCCTAGCCTTTCAGCCAAGCAAGGTTATACAGAGTTGGCCCTATTTAGATCACCTTTCTGCCTTCTGGCAATTGAAATGATGGGTCATACATGCTTGTTGTTGTTTGGTTCCTCCTGTAAACACAAACCCAGATCTTCATACGTTCTTCAGTGCATCTCTGAACAGAGATTGCCTGCTCTTATCATGAGCTTCTATTTCAACAGAAACTGTCTGCAGAATCTCAAACTCTGGATAACCACTTGGGCCAAGAGCCAATAACTAATAAATACCTTTTGTAGAGTTCAAAATGAATCATGTTGTTCAAAAGGTAAGAGGGTTTACTCATAATGGGCTGGCAGTGGTGATTCAGCAGTTACATTTTCAGTGGAGTGTCAAACAAACTTCGCTGAGTGATAAGAATGGATCTTACTGATCTCATGGCAATATACAATAGGAGTTGTTTTTACATGACTAGAAATTAAAGCATTACTCAGAACCAGAAGTATAAAAGAAAGACTGATGAGCAGCCAAGTCTCCCAGCAGAAGAAAAAAATTCTAAGCTTTCTTTAAGTTATCCTTGCATTCCTTCCTGGAAGAATATTTGCATAAGCAGTTACATGGATTTCTTTATAGGTAATGCACTTTCATCACGTAGCTCCAGGTCACTCTTACTAAATCCCAAAATCACACCGACACTCCATTCCGTGCTTCCAGAAGTACCTGAAAATGCATAAAATGTTAAAAATGTTTGATACTGCAAAGTATCACATGATTAGTTCATGATTAAGTGAATTCTGGTCTATCAGAAAGTTTGCATGTAAAGATTTCTAGGAAATAACATCTTCATTTGTAGCACCTAGAGAAGACTTGTCTTTATGTAGGTACTGTATAGGTAAATTCTGCCGTACCACTCTATTCCAGACAAGTATGGTCTCTCTTTCTGGAGTCCTGCTGATTTTCAAAGGCCCATATAGATAATTAATGCCTGTGTATGTAGGGCAGAATTTTGGAAGCCTCTGTGAATAGTGAGAACTTTTTCCATCGACTTTAGGAAGAGCTTGGTAGGACTCAGCTGCCTGTGATGCAGATGTTCAGTCTGTCTTTGAGACTAAACCAACCTTTGAGCCAAATTTCTTATTCAGATGAAAATGGCGCATCGCTTACAGAACTTAACAGTTCTGTATAAGCACCACTTTATGAATTGAAAATTGGTGGCAATGTATGACTTTTTTTAAACAAAGGAAACTTTCTTTTGAGACCTAAGGCAAGGAAACCTTTAAAGGGAATATGATTTAAAAATATTCTGAAAACATGGATGTTTTTAGTTTCAACGTGGATGGAACCATATGCAAATGGCATTCAGTCAAGAATTTCTAAGAACCCTCCAACTAAAGGGTTGGAGTTCAAAGACTTTAAAATTCAGATTTATTTCTGGCTGAAAAAATATGTAATGTTGACTTCCTGCTGCTTAGAGCAAAAGGCACCAAGCAGATTCCACCAAGCGAAATCGAAAATGGAGCCTGAGCACAGTAATATGAGACAGACCAGCTCCCAACTTGAGGACTTTTGCACTTACTCTGCTTTTCTGGTCCCACAGGATGGGATACAGCAAAGTGTGTTTATGTGTGTGTGTACCCGTGCAGAAGCCTCTGTGATAGTGTATAAATATTCCAGCACACAGTTATTCTTTACAATAAATAAATACAATAACACTTTGTTCTACACGTTCGGATTCAGGCTCTGGCCACCAGAACAGAACGTTTTGTGTGTTTGCTTTCCTTGGAAAATGACAAAAAAAGGCATCTGGAATCTTTGGCAAGTTGTGTAGTGCTGCTCACAATCATCATGTAGAAGGTTAAAATTAGAGTAAGAATTTGTTTTTGACATAGTTTTAAAATAACTGACATTTGTCCTGGGAATGTACAACATCTAGCATGCATTAGGAAAAAACCACTTTCTACATCTGAGCACATTGTAGCAGAACAAAAAAGGAAAGCTTTCAGCCAGCAAAAAATGCAGAAAGGCTACATGGTCTTGAGATGCACAAACATCTAAAGAAAAGCCTGCAGGGCTCTGCCTTGCCGAGGCCGTAGCTAAAGACAGACTTAGGGCACTGGATTTCAGAAAGGCTTCGCCATGAGATGACTAAAGGCAACATGGTAACAGCCTTCTAGGATATAAAAGGTAAAGAGGAGTATATTGTTCTTCCTGTCTACTTCACATGGAGCCAGAAAGAATAAACCAGAACAAAGTTTAAACTTAGACATTACAGGAGGGAAAGACATCTAATGGTGCATGTACTGAAAGACTGGAATAAATTCTCTGGAGACAATCTGGAGAGATTGACGGTTGTCTTTATCAAGGATTTTTAGAAAGAAATAAAGTAAACATCAATGAGGAATGATAGAACCGTAACCAATACCACCACAGGGTAGAAGGATGGCTAGGTGACTTGTGGAGGTTTCTGCCAGATCTACAGGTCCATGATTTATTGAGAGGAGTGACAGCATGCTAAGACATGAACCTCCTTCATAAGCTGTGGAGTCTCCTGAGTGTACAGTGTCTGAATGGACAGGTTCTGGTTCTGTTCACATTCAGTTTCTGTTAGTTTTCTTTCAGCACAAGGTTTTTCACAGTTTAGGAATAATAGTAATAATTAATAGTAATGATTAACTCCAGTTCGGTCACTCAAAACCAAGGTTTTTTTAATGGATGTTTTGGATTTGCCTTGAAGAGGCAATAGGTCACACTACTGAAATTTGCATCCCGAGTCATATCTATATAATGTGGTGTTAAATATATATATATATATTAGAAGTAAGTTGAAATAATTGAATTAATAAACAAATAACTCAGGTCTTGAAAATTGGATCAGCTATAAATTTATGGTTTCACCTCTATTGCCACTGCTGTGTGTGGATTTTTTTCTACCGATTGTGCTCCTAATTAACTTATTTAAAAGATGTGTCCAAACTGAGGGACACTTAGGAGTTTCATGCTATCAAAGTAGTCCATAGCTATTTCCTTATTCTTTTTCTTTTACACACTCATTGGGCTTTTCCCTCACTTCCAATAAAGTGATAAATAAAGTTAGCAACAATAAAAAAAACCCAAGGACATTCTGCAAAAATACAAACTTAAAGCAAACAGTAATACAGAACTGTTGGAACTAGAGCATAACATCAGTCAAACTGACTTTTCTGACCTCAGATTTGCTTTTAGAATTAGGGAATATTTCCAGTTGTGTGGGTGTATGAAAGAAAGCAGGAACTCTAAATACTAATTACACCAGCTTTAACTTCTCTTCCCACTCACAAAACATCACTTACGTACAAGCAGTTAGGGCAGGGAAGAATATTGAAAGATGAAGGAAGACTCACCTCGTTAACATGTGGCTGAGAGGGTGGTGCCACCAACAGAATTTTGGGTTTCTGAACATGGGGAGTTTTACCCTGCACTGGGTCTGCAGGCAACAGATGGAGTTCATCTATCTCAAAGGGGGAAAAGAATCTTTGCATCTGAGCTGGCTGGGCTGATTGAAGGGGCTTTAAACTGGGTTTGAAGGGAGAAGTGATAAAACTGGGCCTGCTAGTATCAAGCCTAACAGAGACAGGCCATTGCTGGGAATTAAGTCATTAGCCCAACCCAAGTGCATCTACACTAATGCATGCAACATGGGCAACAAACAGGAGGAGCTGAATGCCATTGTGCACCACGACAGCTATGATGCAGTTGCCATTGCGGAAACGTAGTGGGATGACTGCATTGGATGGCTGTAAGCTCTACAAACAAAACAGACAAGATAGAAAGGGTAGTAGGGTGGATGTTTGTATGAGAGAGTGTTTTGAGTGCATGGAAGTCAACAAGCATGACGGTCCAGTGAAGTGTTTATGGTTAAAGTTGAGGAAGGCCAGTGAGGTGGCTATACTATTGGCAGTCTGTTATAGACCACCTGATCAGGATGAGGAGGTTGATGAGTTGTTCTCTAGACAACTAGCTGAAGCCTCAAAATCACAAGCCCTTGTTCTTGTGGGGGACCTCAACTTACCATAAATCTGCAGGAAATATGCAGTGGAGAGGAAACAGGTTCCTGGAATATGTTCTAGATAACTTCCTGACTCAGCCGGTAAGCAAACTCACCAGGGGACAGGACTGGTGGATGATGTGGTGGTCAAAAGTCATCTTGTGCTTAGTGATCATGAAATGGTAGTGTTCTCAATACTTGGACAAGTAAAGAGGAGGTGCCGCAGAACTATGGACTTCCAAAGAGCAGACTTCAACCTGTTTAGGACACTGGTTGAGAAAGTCCTTTGTGGTACAGTTCTGGAGGACAAGGGGGTCCTGGAAGGCTGCACTTTCTTCAAGAAGGAGCTCTCAAAGGCACAGGAGTAGGCTGTCCCACGTGTTGTAAGACAAAATGGCATGGAAAACCTGCTGAACAGGGAGCTTCTGCTGTGACTCAGGAGAAAGAGGAGAGTCTACCACCTTTGAAGAAGAGGCAGGCTACTCATAAAGAGTATACAGATTTAGTTAGGTCATGTAGAAAGAACATTAAGGGGGCAAAAGCTCAGCTACAACTCAGCCTGGCCACCACTGAAAGAGATAATAAAAAGTGTTTTTACGAATATATTAACAACAGAACAAACAAAGAACCAGGGAGAGTCTCTGTCCTTTATTGGACACAAGGGGAAACAGTGTTGTCACGGATAAGGAAAAGGCTGAGGTACTTAATCCCTTATTTGCCTCAGTCTTTAGTAGTCAGACCAGTTATCCTCACGGCATTCAGTCCCCTGAGCTGGAAGATAGGGTTGGAGATAGGTATGGTTCCTTCATAATCCAGGACATAGTAGTGCATGACCTGCTAAGCCAACTGGACATCCATAAGTCTGTGGGGCCATGGCTTATGGCTTAGACAGGTGGATTCTTCACTGGGTAAAAAACTGTCTGGATGGCCAAACCCAGAGAGTTGGGGTGAATGTGGTTAAACTCAGTCACAAGTGGTGTCCTCAGGGCTCAGTTTAGGGACCAATCTTGTTTAACAATGTTAATGGTCTTTATCAATGACCTGAATGAAGGGAATGAATGCACCGCCAGTAAATTTGCAGTTGACACGAAATCAAGTGGAGTGTCCATCTGCTTGAGTTGAGAGGCACAGGACAGGCTGGAGCGATGGGCTGAGGTCATGATGAACATGAGCCAGCAGTGTGCCTAGGTGACCAAGAAGGCCAATGGCAGCCTGGCCTGTATCAGGAATGGTGTAATCAGCAGGAGTAGGGAGGTGATGGTGCCCCTGCACTCTGCACTCATGAGACCACACGTTGAGTACTGTTTTGGGCACCACAGTATAAGAAGGACATTGAGGTGCTGGAGCAGGTCCAGAGAAGGGAAACAAGGCTTGTGAGAGGTCTATAAAACATGCCCTATGAAGAGCGGCTGAGAGAACTGGGGTTATTTAGTCTGGAGAAGAGGAGGCTGGGACCTTACTGCTCTCTACAGGTACTCAAAAGGAGTTGTAGTGAGGCTGGTCCTATCTGTTCTCCCAAATTACTAAGGATAGGACAAGGGGAAATGGCCTGAAGTTGTGTCAGGGGAGGTTTAGATTGGATCTTAGGAAGACGTTCTTTCCTGAGAGAGTGGTTGGGCACTGGAACAGGCTGCCCAGGGATGGGGTGGAGTCACTGTCCCTGAAAGTTTTTAAAAGCAAGTAGATGCAGCACTTAAGGTCATGGTCTAGAGGTTAAGCAGATGTTGGGATGAGGGCTGAGCTTGATGATCCTGGAGGTCCTTTCCAGACATAATTATTCTATGATCCTATAAGAAGCCTTGCCTAAATATACCACCTTAACATGTCTTTTATTATATTCAAGCTAAACAAGGCAGTTGTTCCAAATGAAAGGTGATTTCTATAATTTCTAATTTGGTTTATAGATGTGTTACATTTTTTTGGTAATCCAGCTCAGATGATATACAGAAGCTATAGAAATGAAGACAAGAAGGTTGGACAATTGCTATCTGAGCACAACAGCAATACAATTCTACACGAAAGTAACAAAACAAACTAGTGTTTTCTGTTGCATTTTACAAGAAGCAGAAATACAAACCCCACAGTTTTATTCATAACACAAACTATTTCCCACCTTCTTCATTAAAACTGGGATCTCATATTAAGAATCAACATAGCAATAACTAAAAATGGTCCTACTACCTTCCTATCTTCATATCTGCTTTGGTTTACATACGTGATCCAGGACATTTAACCCAACCATGAGCTATGAAAACAGAATTTCTGACCCTCCAGCATTTTGTGGATCTAATACTTCAAGCTGAACATATATAATCATGCTAATTTTTTATCCAAGAATTAGCATGAGAAATACCGCACGAGCATCACGGCTAAAAGAAAAGAGTCGTTAGGTGTTTGATGTCTGCAGGAATTAGGTGTAATTCTGTCTGCAGTAGACTTCATATTCAGAAACCCAATAAATCTAGTGCAGTAATGCAGGCTTTGCAATTACCTGGAATGCACTAGAACAGCCAACCTGAATAAAGGTTAAGAAATGGAAGAACAATATGAGACCATACGATCTTTTTCCTGTTTTTTAATCTCTTGCCATTGTTCAACATTACACAAAGTTTGTACAGATTATCCTTAAAAGTAAACCAGTGGCTTATTTGTTGTGTGTAAGGAAGTAGCTACAAATGAGCTCATTACATGTGTCTGAGGGAATCAGTGTGAAAGACACGTTCACAAAATAGTATTACATTCAGCAAAAAATGAAAATCCAAATTTGTTGCCAAATCCTACCATTATAGTGATTAATTCCATATCCATGACGAGCCTAAGCCTCTATTTACAATGAAATATTTCTGCATTTCTTTAGAAGACTGTGACCAGACTGTTGAACAAGTGCAAATGAGAGCTTAGCACTCTAAAATGCTGCTGCAGCAGCCTGTCACACTTCAGCCAGCAGCTTTATCTTTCACTAAATTCTAAAATGCTTTTATTTCCTTCATTATAGATGTACAGTTGTAGCAGCATATTACACAGTAACATTGCAGCTGCACTGTAAGGAATAAATTCAAACTCAGATTTTCAGAAGCTGAGCCAAATTTAACCTTATTTCCATATTTGGATACTTACCACTGTAATTGAGATAAAGATAATTAAACAAGTCTCTCTCAGAAAACTCTTGCTGTTTTTCTCAACCACAAAAAGCTATGAGGTACTATGCCTGAATCTGGCAGTTCAACTACCTGTGCCAGTTAGTCCAATTCATCTCTTCCTCCTCCCATGCCTTCCACATGGACTGAACAGCCTTTCCAGAGTGGACCATCTTCCTCAAGAATTATTAGAAGGACATGTAATGTACTAGTGTCACAAAGCCAGCACTAGTCTGGGTCATACCCATTTTCATAGAATCATAGAATCATTAGGGATTGGAAGGGACCTCAAAAGATCATCTAGCCCAACCCCCCACCAGAGCAGGATCACCTAGGCCAAGTCACACAGGAACACATCCAGGCAGGTTTTAAACGTCTCCAGTGAAGGAGACACCAGAACCCCCCGGGCTGTTTTGTAGTCTAGTGTACGTGGTTACCCATGTGTGGTTGGAGAGAAACACACAGTCAGTGCATTTTCTTCTAAGTTCTGAACATTAAACAGTAAGTAAACAGACATTTGCCAGAAGGAACAGGCTTTGTCAATAGTCTCAGAGGAAAAAGCCAAAATAGTACAACTGGAATTAGCCTGTTTAGTGAATCTTTTGGAACAGAAGCATTGCATTTGTCACTCTTCATCAAATCATTGCTTTGACCAGCCCATCATTCAGCCTCTAACAGCGGCAAGTACTAGGAAACCCTACAGAGGGGCAATCACAAAATACCTTATTCTAGGTATTTTCTGTTTCTGGCACAAACAGTTAATATTTACATTGCCATTAATTTTTGTCTTATCCAAAATAATTGTAGCCATTCTTACCCTTTACGAGTTAATCATTCTGTTGTTCAGTCTATCGGTTTTGCAAATATCTGGTACTAGTGAATGATTTATATGTTGCATCTAAATATACTTAATCAGCTTTAAAGTTGGACTTTAAATGTGTTTTAAACATGCTTCTGTGTTTCATCTCTGCTCTGATCTTGGATTGGGAGAAGTAATAGTTGAAAGTACCAAATCCATCTTCCTATTTTTTTGTATCTCCACATTACCTGTTTGCTGCTACAGAGTCATGGATTTTCAGCCCCTTTCATTTGGAGACCTACATGTCTTGTTTTGCATTTGATCTCTCTTCTTATTTTACCTAGCTTTTTGATAACTGCCATGTAGTGTTTCAGAAAGGAGTAAAAATTGAGATGTATGCACATGAGCAGCTTAACAGAACACATTTGGTGTGGAAGACCAATCAGCTGTGCACAATATGAGCAGTATTTGAGGGACGTTCACCATCCAGTGAGAACGTACTGTCACAGGATCCCTTCCACCTCTTGGTCCACAATGTGAGCACCAGGACGGATCCCTGCAGGTAGCGCTAATGTGGTGCGGAAGGCTGAGTCAAACCTGTTTGGAGGATGGTGAATCATCTCCATAGGTAGAGCATCCTGGACCTTCACTGGGCCTGTTTAGCCAAAATGGAAGTTGTTCTTCCAGAACAAGGGCCAGTTGTGGTGTAGTTACCATCTTTTAGGCTAGTTGAAAAGGACCAGCATGGTCAGCTGTATGCAAGAACTAGCGAGTATTTAAACTAAGAATGGGCTCATTCATGTACTAGTGCTTCTACCCAGCCTGATGCTTTTATTGCAGTAAAGACACAGAAAATATTTATGTTTTGTGATCAATACTGCACAGGCCACGTTTCATTAGGGAGATGAGTTTTCTTCTGGCAAAGTATGCATGAGATTGCAAAGGCAAGCGCAATAGAAATTGTATGATGACTGAAGTGACTGTTTATAAGACTGTATCTTATTTTATCTCTAGTGTTGCTAGAAATGGAATCACAATGTTAGGGTAGGTGTGACTAGGCTAAACATTTTGTAGTGTGTAACGTGTATTTCCAGGAGCATGGCTTTTTCTCTGAGCAAAAGGAACATGCCCATATGCTTTCTTTTCAGACAGCTCATCTTCTGAATTTTCAGTTACCAGTCTTGTTTAGACTAGTACTGAGTATGCAGGGACTTCCTTATTGTGTCATCAGTGCCTACTATGAGGAGCAAAATGCTCCTGTGGCTTGCTGTGTGGACATGAAGCCAGCTGCGTGCTGCAGTACCCAATGGACCTTAGCCGTCTGTGTTGTGCTGATGGGCTGCCTAGACCCAAACAGTTGTAACTGAAAGTCATTTGAGTTGACAGAGTTAATGCTTTTAAATATAAGTGACTAGATCTAAGACACAACGTATTGTCGTGTATTGTCTTGTGTTTTAAATTGAGATAGTGCAGGCCCAATTCACCAGACCAACAAACTAAACCAAGGCTGGTTTTGTGTGCTTGATGGTCTATCAATATTGTGGTGGTTGCAACACTTTTTGATCAGTGCCAGTTTTCATATTAGTTCTTGAACAGGGGAATTGTTACCACTTGACCTAATAATAGTCGTAATAAATCCAGTAAGGCAGAGTAATTTTTCATATAATAGAGGCCTCAGAAAAGATACAGCAGCATTTGGAGAGATTATGCAAATTGTTTTCATGCCTTTCTTTCTCTTTTCTCAATCAAAATGATTGATACCTTCCTGACATATTCTGCTGCCAGTGAATGAAAGCCCCTTGGAGACAACAGGGCTTCTGTGCTGAGCATTTTCTTTATCTTCAGATAACTCTTTATCAACATGCCTGCATCCCAAATAGAAACTAATAATTTGGAATTTAGGACTAAAAAAATCTAAAAAAATCCATATACTCTTTTTTTAAATTACATGGAAATGATCATTTTAGACAAATAAAAGGATCTGAATAGTTCTCACAGTCACCTGAATAACCTTAAGCCAGGCAAGTAATTGTACCAAAAAAGCTAACCACTCTGACACAGCACACCATGCTTAAGAAAGAGGAACAGGGTACAAAGTGACAGCCAAGGAAAGATGATCTTATACATCCCGTAGGCAGTTTGAAATAACCATGTCAGAACTTGTTGCGCTGTTGAGAATACATGTGCTAGTTTTGCCCAATTTACATCTTCTGATGTCTTGACCATCATTAGGTACAGAACAGTTTTACATCTCTGAGCAGTCAGATACAGCCAAAGACACCAAAGGAAACAGAAAATTCCTCTAGCTTCATATCCTGAACACAAATGTAAAAATAAATTAAACACGTTATATATTTCAAACAACAGTATATTTTCCAATTGAAAGTTTTCAGATTTCCTGGCAAAATGCTATTTTAGCTACACGTGGTTCTTATGTCTAAAGAGAATTCTAAACAGTGAAAATCACCTAAACAATTAATATCTGCTTTCTAATTAATTATTTTCTTTGGGAGAAATATTTTTTCACTCTGAAAATAAACCCTTGTTACCAAGAGTAGACTATAGTGGCCATTACGAGTTAAAGTGAAAAACAAAACTAAAATAGTTTTGCTTGTTATTCTTTTATCTATTGTAATCCACTGCTATACCATTAATAGAAGTAACAACCACCAGCTCCTAAATAATTTGCTGATGAAAAGCTAAATATAGATTTCTTGCCAGTGATGGCCTAAGATTTCCATATGCATATAAAGAAATTGTGATGTAAGAATGTAAATCACTTGCCTGTTAAGTGTACAGTTAAGGACAGTTTGCGGATTATAATTCTCTGCTAATGTTATTGCTGAAATATATACATACAAACTCTCAAGTTTTTCTCCTGGGTGAATTCCTCTAAATGGTCAAACAAAAAGATTACATGGCCATAGATTTAGTTTATATGCAGAAAAAAAAATTATGGTTCCAAGAATCACAAAATTTTGTGGCTTAGCAGAACCTCTGGAGATCATCTAGTCCAACTTTCTTCTTGAAGTGTTTTCTAGATGACTCATATCAACGGAGAATCTCAGAATGCATTGGTTTGAAAGGGACCTTTAAAGGTCACCTAGTCCAACCCCCAAAAAAATAGTGGCCGAGGCAACCAGGATTTAAACTAGAAGCTTCACACTGGTTCACACATCTATGAATTTAACTTTTTGCACCTGTTACAACCATCTGTGTTGTCCTGTAGGCCCTAAGTCACCTTGTCATACTATTTCTACTCACAGATGCCTCGGAAATCTTTTTCAAAGTAGGTAGCTGGTTTACCTGAAACACGTAGTCTATTGAACCAAATGAATCATATTCATTATTCTAATGAAATAAGATCTAACCAGGATCAAAATTGCTGGGACATATTTTGTATTTTCCAGCTTCTGCAGTCTACATAATTTGTAACTTCCTATTAAACTTTGAATTTCACATTGTATTGTTGTATAAAATCTGTGTTCTTTCAAGACTGCGATCTATTCAAAGCTAAGTTCCCCGAAGATACGCATGGTAAATGGCACTCCTGGACTGAATATTCCACACTGAGTAATGGAATAATAGTGTTCCTTCACAGAGGACTGCAGTACAGCTACACATACCGTATCTCTGGTGTTTTTATAATAATACAACAAGTTAATACTAGTCAACAAACTAAGGTTCCAGTTTTGCAGCCTCAGATAATACATAATGCTTCTTGTTTCTTGGTTGCTTTTGAGGCACCTTCCTCAGAACTGAATGCAGTGATGATGGAATACTACCACATTGGAAAGGCAGTAGGGAAGGTAGTTTTCATTTGTTCTACCAGCCAAGCTGAAGTTTTTTTGCAATCACATGGCCATTTCCTTTTAATGTAGAGGAATTCCTTAACTGAGCAAGGTTAAAAGTGAACAGTCAATATAACAAAGAATACTAAAGCAGAAGAAGTGGAAGGAAGACCAGAAAAATAGGGAGTATGGTGGAGGAGCAGATAAATATCAAAAATGGTTGTGGAGAACATTGTAGAAGAGGGCAAGAGATCATCAAATAGACCCCTACAAATCTACTATATTAACCACAGGGTTAAGTGGTATTTTTAGTCCTATTTTGTTACTCGAAGAAACTTCCTATATCAATTACATCCTTTAACTACAGTATAAAACCATCAACACAAGGGGTTTGTTCTGCTTGTTTTTAAAGAATTAAAGATGACCATGAGATATACCTGTTATTATATCCTGAACAATGCAAACAGCAATACTTCTCTAAATACATGAAAACTTTTATGGAAGCATCTAAGCCAATAGACTTTGTATCTAGCCCTCTTTTGGAGAGAAGGACGAACTGGCTTGGCTTTGCCAGTCTGTTAGACATATTTAAAAGAAAGTCAAGAAAAGGAAAGAGTCCGAATAGACATCATGATAGAAAGATAAGAAAAGTCGAAGTTCTGAAAAGAACCCTTTCACTGAGCCTGCTAATAAAGACTGTCCATCTCTTCATTACCATGCTACTCATCCACCTCTGTTACACTACACAAAAGGGAAAAAAGCAGTCTTTATAGTTGTACATGATTATATTTTCCTTTTGTATTGAGTTCAAAGTCTTTTCTAAAAAAGCAAGAGTAGATTGCTCACAATGTAATGGGCCATTCCCAGGAAACGAAAAAATGGCCTTAACGTTTTATATTAATACAATAGGTTATGTATAAAACAGGTTTTTTTAAAGTTAATGCATATTAGCTTAGAACAGCCATGTTTTAACACCGTGCAACTGAAAGTTCCAGTAGAGCAGATGAATGGAACTACAGAAGAAAAAAAACCCGCTATGACAAAGAGATAAAGGTTTAACTAAAAGGACTCAAATCTATATTTCAGGTGTCTCTTTACCTTCCATCAGGAAACGAGTTATTAGGAGTAATGAAATCAGAGATAGAAAATACAAAAACTTTTTAGATCCTTCTGTGCAAGGCGGCGACACTGGCCTTTACTTCTTCACTTTATAATGATTCCTTTGAGTCGTGGTTCTGAAAAAGCTGTGAAACATCTTCCTGTTATTTCTTTTTCATCTTTCCAAACACTGGCCAGGAATAACCCCATCCTATTCTTTTCTTGGGTTTTTGAAACACATATTGACTGTAATGACTATAAATTATCTGGTTAATGTGCTGGATTTATAAAAGTGTTAGAGCTCCTCTTTGCTGCTACCAGGTGCCTCTGAGAAGGTGCAAAGCACGAGGCAGAATCATACTTTTTCATGACTGCTTTTGCTTTGACCACTGCAAATATTCAATTTTTTGAAATGGTCTAAGTTATCTAGATTTTAGGACAGTCTCACCACATCACTCTTCACCTAAAAGGCTGTTAGTCCTTTGTTCACTAGAAGCAGCAGTAGATTTCCAGCCAACATCACCCCTGCCAAGTGCCTCCCTGTAGTCTCTGTCTTGATAGACAACTTCTGGGTGTTAATCTTTGTTAATAAGGGCTACTAAGTTTCAGAAACAGGCTTTCACTGAACTCCATTACAATGTGCATGTGTAGAAGAAGCAACTATAACAGAGCTATGGCCACTGTACTGTACTCTGAAGCTAGCACAGGTACTGAATCAGGTTTTCAGGACATGTAATTACACAGAGACACGCTGCACAATACAGGAAGCCGATTCATAAATTTTGCGGTATCTGCATCTCAAGCACTGCTGATGTAGCAATCTAGTTGAGTGTCTTAAGTGCCACAGGACAGAAATAAGCTGGTACTACAGAATTACATGTTGTCTCCATAGCGCATTCTGTCCTCTAAGTCAAAAACAATCAAGATCTTGAGATGAAAGGTTTTAAGAAACATCAGTACTACCTCTTCTTCCCTCAAAACCTTCTTTATCTGAATAAAGCCATGACAACCAGAATCTGAAAGGAAAAATTTCAGTGTTCAGAGAGCATCTTCTGCAGTGGAAGATTCTAGGCTCTTGGACTTCTCATGGCAATGATTAGCTGCAGTCACATTAGCATTTTTTAAGACTTTTTTGAACAGCTCAACATTTACTACATAGAAGAAATTTCCAAAATTTAAACAACTGCTCTCCTTCAACAGTTCCTCCCATCCCACATAAAATCCAATTCAAAAAGTACAAACCATTTCAAAAAGAGTTCCCAGTAGTCTGTAATCAAGCACTGGCTCTTGCAATGCCTCTTTCTTTGCTATTGGCACCACTAAAATGATTTAGATACATAATAATATTTAATTTTCTTGCCATGCTTTGGTTTTGATTGGCAATTCCTGACAGAAGAGTTATCTGAGTGCAGAACTGTGAGTCCAGTAAGGAAGCATATGTTCATGATCTCAGTTAAAGGATATTACAAAACCACAGCCGTAAGTACAAACTTACCTGCTATAGATCTAATAAAATGCTATTTCCTAGTAGAAGGTTTTCAGAGTTTCTGCTCTGTATCAACCATTTTCAGAAGAAATTGCACGTGGCCTTCTTCATATTCTTTAATTGTCATGTCATTCATACAATGGTACTTCCCGGCGGTCCCAGTTTGGTTTGAGACCACTGTAGATATACACTATCTGGGACAGTGTGCACACCATGGCTTGATAGCTCCTATCAACAACACTTGAAGATAGAAGTGGGGAGGGGAGCAGGGCTACGGTGAGTCCGTAGGCCCTTTGACTGAAGCAGAAGAGTTCGACCTGGGACGGACTAGAGTGTATTCGTGAGAACAAGGAGTCAGAGATACGTGTAGAATATAAACCACTGGTTGTACTGGGAGAAACTTGGTGCAGAGACGTGCAAGGGCCACTTGCTTATAGTTGGTCGTGCCAATGAAATGAGGACGCCTGTGTGCAGAAGGGATATAAAAGAGAACTAACTGCGTCAATAAAGTATCTCTCTCTCTCTCTCTCTCTCTCTTTCTCTTTTTCTTAAACTGTGTTGAGTGTCGCTTGCTTTCTGAGCGCTCCGACACAGGACAAACGGCAGAAATGTGATTATCTTTTCAGACATGTATTATCAGATTGTGAACATACTACCAAAGTCCAAGTGGCAGGAGATCTCCAACTTTTCTGAGCAGTTTAATTAATCCAGTTTTTGTTTGCACAAACGGTGCACGCAGAGAAAATCCTTTTATTCCTATGAATGAAAGTATTTGTGTGCAAATAAGCACATTCACATGCAAATGAGTGTAATTGCACTAGAAGCACTTGCCCACCTGCCACACTGAGCTTTTTGACTTTCAGCATCTGGGTGCTCAGAAGCAGAGAGTGAATAGGAGAATAAAAATGGCAGCAATATTTCAAATGTGGAATGCTCAGTCACTATGAATAGCAAGCAAGAACAATAAATGAAAACAAAGGGCAAAAAATGAAGAAAAATGGAAATGTACAGAGAAAATTTTTACAACTGTTCAGACAAGGCAAGTGGGAAAATCATCACTACCCAGAGCTGGAGCTACAGAGGAAGTCCTGTGTAAATGAAATCGAGACTTCTGACACATTCCTTTGTTTGCTTTCTCATCTAGCAGTTAAATATGTTGCATAGAAGGATATTTTCTGAAATAATAGAATCTTGCCACAATGAAATCCTACAGATGAGACCTGAAGAGACTCCTAAAATACATGACAATCAGGTGGTTTGCATTCACGTGTCTCCGTTTGCACAGATAACTAGTTTGTAAGAAATAGAAGTGCTGTTGCTTTATAGTCTTCCCTGTGCAGCTCTTTTGACATCACTGCTACTTTTGACAGCATGAGGCATGAATCTGTTTCATCAGGCTAATCTGGCCTTCTAGTATCAAAAGTTTTATGAAAAAAGATGTGAGAGTACTGTTTGAGTCGTGTGTGTGAGGACCTGCATCCTTAAAGCCGACAGTATCATAAGAAGAGTCTAGCCAGCTAACTTATCTGTTTCTCATTATAGGTTGTCTGCAGCCCAGAAAGGGCAGTATATATCCAAAAAGTGTATGCTAAAGACAAAAGAAATCACAAAACCCTATTGCCCCTGCAATGCACTGCAGTAGCTGGCTGCTGACATACATATGCATCAGGTGGAAATTCAGTGAAGCATAAGAAATCCCCGACAGAAGACGAGGCGAGTAGGCTTTCTGAACGTATAGCAGCCTTCCAAAGTGTGACTGCTACGTGGTTGATGCGTTGCATCTCACAAGAGCCTTCCTACACCTAGCAGAAGTTCTTGGGGCCATGGAGCCCCCAGAGGTTATTTTTTTCTTTTTAATATAGAATGTGTAATTCCTCCCTTAGTTTCTGCCACGTTTTCTGCCTATAAACTTCTTCAAGGCCCGTCTCTCTGCTCTAATTTTCAACAAGCTGTCATGTTACTTTAACCAGTGGAGCTACATCCTCCCTGAGGCATTGAGATGACTTAGGTGCATTCATGTATGCAGAGTGGCAGCTGGCCCTAAGGCCAGCCAGGGATGTGACCCATATATCAGTTGCTTCCTTTTCCTGAAACTCTGCACCCTGCTTACCTTCTAGCTGCATTTGTATAATTTCCATTTCTGTTATAATGGCCTCTGGAAAAGTATGGTTCACAAAAAATATATGGGAAAAACTTGCAACTCCATGAAAATTGTCAGCATTTTGGACTCAAGACATCCTTATCTCTGTGGGAACCAGAGATGCAAATTCAGAGAGCCCCCTCCAATAAAATTAGATGTATTGTCTCTGAAATTATAGTCGGTTGGCTACTACAGAGTAGCCATCCACATCCAAACACTTCTCCTCCTCTTCACTTTTCACCATCTCACCAGACAACAAAGCCTGGGTGACGTCAGTCACTTGATTTTGTGTTGCCAAACCCTCACCAACGTAGTTTCATCTATTACAAAGCATAGTCTCTGTAAACATTGCTTCACAGTGTTTCTGTGACTCATCACACACTCCACTATTGTCCAGTAACGCTGCAAAAGAGGAAATGGTATGAAAACTTTTCCAATAAAAAGCAGCTGTTGATGACAAAAAGATGTTTTAGCATGAATGTTCTTTGAACAGATGTTGCCAGTCCAATGTGTTTTAGTATGGAGTTTAAATGTGAGATCTGTACTGCAAGGAAAAAGAACAGCACAGAAAACATGTAGTCATCACTTTGGAAGGTTTCCTGAGTGCCCCTGGATGAGCTCAGTGAAGGAAGATGTCCTGATATCTGTAAAAATTTGAACACTACTGCTATTTGTAGGATAGGATGTCAAATTAGATTAAGAAATACAGAAATCTCAGCATCCAACTGTCTGTAGATCCAGCTGCATCCAGAGATGCTGGTTTGTTGCTGGATAAGCTCATTTCCTATATACACAAAGTGACTTTAGTCCTTTTCCTATATTTTTTTCTCAGAAAGAACCAATTCCTAATGGTTTGATTACAGGAAGCAGAAACTTTTCAGGGTGGCATAGAAGGGAGTTTTGCTGTTGTGACCCTGAATTCCAGTATTCAGCTATTATTCTTTTTACCACTAGCCTCTCATACTATTTATGTCCATTGTCCATCCATGAAGGGGGAGTAATAGAGCAACGTGAGTGTGAGTGACATGAGCAACAGGGGACAACCACATGAAATGTGGTTATAACCATTTCCAGCTCTGAACCAGAAATGAAAGGGAAGAAACCCTGGAAGATTTACTGAATGCTTCAAGGTTTCCCTTCCTCTTAAGTCATCATTGCAGAAGTTCACTCACGGACTCTAGGAGTATTTTCAAACATGTTTTCTTCCTTCACACACATTGTGTGTTTGAACAGTGCCTCAATGAAGCATCTGATTCCTCTTTCTCCCTCCAGGAACTGAAATGGATCTCAGTGTCTACACAAAGTGCCTCATTACTGTAAGCAATGCAGCCTATAAATAAACCTACAAGACTTTACCATGTCAGCTTTTATAAAAGTCTGGCTGTAAGCATCTTCCAAGTTTTAAAACCTCAGCAGCTGTTAGAATCATTGCCTGTTTGCTGGCCTGTTGCCTTCTGCTCTAAGCAGTGCTGAGAGCTGCACGTCCTGTTGTCGTGGCCGACGCTTACGCTGGCATGCTCTGAACAGCTCCTGCTCAAATCCTGGCTATGACATTTTATTAAACCATGCAGTTATAACCATAATCCCACATTAGGGCCTAAAGGACCTAGCTCTGACAGTAGTGTGCATTTTCAGTTCAAAGCCCACAGACAGGAGATTATTAAATCCCCCAGCTGTGAGAAAATTTTCCCATCCCAGAGTCAAACCAGTGAGAAAGCACACAGCTACCCCAGCCCCCCTCTTCAGGCTGGAGTCAAGTAATTTATTCCACATTTTCATAGTGGTAAAATTAATTCCCTTCAAACCCCTGAACACACCAGCATGAGGTTGCTGGGAGAAAGATGCTTGGCTTGGGCATTTTACACACTGTAGGCACCAGCATATGACTACAGGAAAGAAAAATCCAAATCTTTTCACGTCGTTTCAGAGTTCCTGAATTTCTTGTGTCTACCTGTCTACCCTAATGGTTTCCCTAGATGGGGCACTACGCTGTGCTTTTCAACAGAATTTACACAAATGACACAGTTAGAGGAGCAGTCCAGCAGTACAGCTGATGATGATTGTAATGATACACAATAATTGAGAGAGCACAGACACACCTACCAATAAGCTTGCACAAAATATCCAAAAATACAGCCTCAGAGAGGTGGTACCAACAGCAAAATCACAACAGGGAACTAGGTGCACTTCAGGAGGTCCAGCATCCCTTACCCTGTACACCCCTATGCCACGTTGTAAGTTAAGAGCTTGGAGAAAGTGTCAGTTCTCACTGTATAGGAAGAAAGCCTCTGTCTGCAGCATAAAAAAATACAACTCCAAGACTGTTGAGAATCAAGAGTAACAGAGCGACACCTCTCTTGTTTGTAATTCCACAAGGCAGTGATGTTAATATTAATTAGCCAAGAAAACCTTTGCAATTTCATTTGCAGATGTTCATTCATGTTCTGCATTCTGCACCAGGTACTTCAGCGACTTGTAGGTTCAAAGGCTACAAGGAAGACAGAGTTAGTCAGGGCTACAAGAAATAACGCGGTACTTTATACGCAAATCATCCCTAAGTGGCAACCATAAATTAAGGAACTGTACCTATATTATAGCCTTTGTTTTACAGAATGAGGATTCAGTTCTAAGTAGACTTTATCAATGTCTACAGGTGTTTTCATGGCCAGTTGGTGCATACTTACTGGTAGGTTGATGGAGCATGCTCTACAGCACTAATCAAAAATATTGTCCTATAGCTCCCAAGTACCTTAACACTGAGTCATAAGTCCCATTTCACGAGGATATACCAATGTGATTTTTTCCTTTTGCAATTTAATGCACTGTGGCTATTTTATGCTAAATTTAGCTTTCCTACATGAGGTTCATAAACCAGAGAGCAGACAAAAGAATTATAATAAACCATGTCATCATGGTTTATCATAAATGTAAAAGAATACAAATTAGACACACATCTCTGTAAAAACCTAGGCCTTCCTGTTGAAGATCCTTGACCACAGCAAGAGGCATGCTCCAAAATCCCTCATTATCCCCCTTCCTTCATTTGTTGTTCTGCCTTAAAGACTACGCTTAGTTTCAGCTGGGCTTCCAAATATTCGTACACTCAAAGCATTGTTATGGACATAGTGCTTGACATCAGTGAAATTCATGAAATAGTTTCCAATTTTGGCACTTAGCTTTTTTAGAAGTGGTTTCTGACACTTGAAGTGACAGATTTGGGGTGAGTTGCAGCAGCATTGTGGAGAAAGCAAATGAAGCAAACTGCTGCCCCATCCCATAAACTGGCAGCTCTGCCACAGAGCGTGACGGTGACACAGGAATCACAGTCCCTTGTGACTGTCCCTAACCCTGTTCCAAAAACTTATGGTCAAATCACTTTTGAAGATTCCAACAAGGGTGATTCACTGCACGTGAAGTTTTTTGTATTATGAAACTTGGTATCTTCCAGAAATGTTGATCATCTTCAGGCTATTGTACAAAGTAAGTGTGAAAGAAAGTCAGCATTATTCCTGCCAAAATGAGTATCAAAGAAATACTAGACTTGAGTATTATGCAGATGAAATTTGATAACAAGTTTTAGAAACTGTGTAGCTGACAAAAATGAAGGTGTCATTTCTGGTGATTAACCCCATGAATTTGGTTTTATTGTTATAAAGGTCCTTTCAGATGTGTTTGGCCTGTGCCAGTGAGTCCCATTACTTTGCTTTTGAGAAGTTAATGACAATTGCAATAATTTTTAAAAGGCAAATACCAGCTATCACAGAGCCATCTTGAGCTTGTTTGGTGGCTGTGCATCTAGAAGTATTTGCCACAGCCACTCAGGTAGCTGGGACAGCTGTACCCATCCTATTTTGCAAGAGGAAATGATCCAGCTTTGTTCGTTGATTCGGATGCCGAGCTCCAAATATGCTTGTTTGATTGGGCTGGCATTCTTTCCTCAGAGACTAGAAAAAGCTCCCATAAGCTTCCATTGGCCTAAATCAGAAACATCTGTTAAAAGCATGAATCCATCATTGGTTGAGGTCAACAGTCAGAAAACTACACCAGGGCAGATATTTTTCCCCTCAGATAGATGACCTCAGTCACATGCCATCACTACTTTGCATGTCAAATTATGCATATATTTCATTGAATGGAAATCCACCCAAGCCTGCGTCTTTCTGTGAGCTCTCTCAGAACTCAAATGTATTCTAAAATTAAAATCAAACTCCCTACATATTTCTGTGTCCCTTCAAACTGAACATTTGTTACTCTTCATTACAGCATGCACGTTCATTAGATGTTCCAGAAAAATAATGCCTTTGAACCCTTGAGAGCATCACAGAGTCGCAGGATCATCAGAGTTGGAAGGGACCTGTAAAGATCCTCTAGTCCAACCTCCCAGCCACTAAAGCAAGACTGCCTAAAGCACATTGCACGGGGCTGCATCCAGCAGGCATTTGAATATCTCCAGAGAAGCAGACTCCACAGCCTGTCTGGGCAGCCTGCTTCAGCACTTTGTGACTTGCTCTGTAAAGGTGCTTTTCCTTATTTCTAAATGAAACTCCTTGGGTTCCAGCTTGTGCCCATTGCTTCCTATCCTGTCACTGGGCACAACCGAAAGGTCTGGCACCATCCTCCCTACAGCCACCCTTCAGATATTTATAGATGTGGATCAGGTCTCCCCTGATTCTGGCCTTCTCAAGGCTAAATAGTCCCAGCTCTCTCAATCTTTCCAAATGACAGAAATGCTCAAGGCCCCCAGTCATCTTCATTACTCTCCATTGGAGTCTCTCCAGGAGTACCCTGTCTCTCTTGAACCGTGGAGCCCAGAGCTGGACACAGGACTCCAGATGTGGCCTCACCAGGGCAGAGTAGAGGGATAGGACAACATCCCACATACTAGAATACTATTGGCCTTCTTGGCGATGATGGTACACAACATCCACTTCTCTCCCCTCACCTGCCCAGCCATATATGACATAATAAAAACCTATCAGATTGGTCAAGCATGATTCCCCCCTGATGAATCCATGCTGACTACTCTCAATAACTCTGCCTTCTCTGTGTCTTCCACTACTAGGGTGCTCCTGTCGTTTATTATCAGGCCTGGAAATAGTAGCTGAAATACTGTGGAAATAGAAATACTAATTTCTTTTCCATCTCCTGCTCTTCTGTTTTAGATACATAAGTTTATTTGTTTGGTTTTGTTTAGCATTCTGTGAAGCCACTTCTAGTCAATTCATACAGAATTGATGTTTTTGAGGAAAAGACAAGACCCACTCTACAGCTATCAGCTATACTCCACTCAAAATAAGTAGAATTATAGAGGACAATTCAGCACGTAACCATAGTAGGGTATGTTTGGCCGGCTGTGCTAATTGCATCCAAACCCCCACACCCACACGCCTGCTGGCATGGCTCCATCTCCCCATTTACTATAGCTCTGCCTCTTTCCCTCTAATAGATCCTGGCATATTCTCTAATCTCACTATTTCTAATCCTGACCTCTCTTTGCCAAATTGTGGAGACATCTTAGGGAAAAGGGAAAACAAAACAAAGCAACCATCATCTTCAGCTGAAACTCACCAGCATGCATGGCTGCCTTCCAACAGGTCTGCCAATTCCTCTCTGCTCCAGGAGCTACTGCAGGAGTTGGAAACTTGAGGGGAAGGACATAAAGCACAACAGGCACAGAAACGAATGTTAGTGACTTCAAAAGGAACAGCCATCTGTTTTCCTCACTCCTTGGCTGCAGCAGGAGCTCCCTGCAGTGAGGATGGAGATCTGGTAGGTTTCTGTAACCCTGGTGAGCTTTTACCATCCCCTGCTGCTTCTCTCAACACAGAGACCAATTATACTTTGACTTTTTCCTGCAGCAGCAGCGCCTACATAAACTTATACTCCTGGACACTTTAATCACCAGCACCTAGTCAAAACCAGCAGAGCTGAACTGGCACTTAAGCATGTCATTCCTAAATTTGTAATAAATATGATTGTGCAGCCATGCTGCATCCAACATCCAAATCATAGGAAAACTGGCTTTAAAATGTAGCTGAAACAGTTTATACCTGAGAGAAATTTTGTCTGACCTATTTCACCCACGATGTCAAGAGAAATTGTTTTATACTTTCCCACTGTGGCTGGCTATTGAATTTTTATTTGCATAATGCTGCTTTCCCATGCAGATGCTTTCCAAGAAAACAGAGCTTGAAACGTGTCACAGAAGTGTGACAAAGAGGATTCAAGGGCTTTCTTTTCAAGTAGATTCGAATGATATTCATTGCCATAAAAATCAAAATAGGTATTTGCTCAGTGTTTATTATTACTATTTCCTAATAATTGATGTGCTATAGATCAAATGTTAAGGAAAGCATCAAGTACCAGAAAAAACCTAGCAGGTTAAAAGAATGTAAGAACAAGTGTTAAACACAGTAAACAACCAGCTTTCCACAACCACTGTCTTCTCTTGGTGTGGCAGTTTCAGGACAGTTGTTCGAGGCTGTTTCCAACCTCAGTTATCACAGTTTTAATGTAACTCACTTTCTAGAGACTTAGTTACCTGGATTTTACAAAATATTGTGTGCTTTAAGGAAAACCAGGATGCTGCACGCAGTAATCTGTAAAGCAGCTGCTGTAGCTTACATAAAGTCACAAACAGCCCAACGCAGTAAAGTGTAAGTACAGTCAGAACAAGAGCAACTATTGGCATAGAACAGATGCCAGAATGTATTTCCACTTGGAACACAAATAAATTTATCTGTTCGTCTTCCATCACGAGGAAGGCAAAACAACAGGCTACCATTTTCAATAATCTGGGAGTGATGGCTTCTCTTTGAAATGTGGATTCTTTGCTTTATTGTACAAACATTTAGTGCTTCCAGTTACAAGGTCTGGGTTGCAGTATAAATCTAAGCAAACTGAAATCCAGTTAGTAAAGTTATCATCACCTTATTTGGGGGTGGGGAGTTATTTGTTCAGTTTGGATTGGTTTTTATATTTTATTTTGGACTTTTATATAAAAGCAAACTCAGCTAAATCAACCATGAAATCAGTGAGGCTTTTTTAAAATAATTTTTTTAAGTAAGGAGGTTTTGCCATTCAAACATATGCTCCCTGCCTCAAACAGCTTATTCTTTTCTTACTAGTTGTGCAATAACTTCAATAACCAGGTGTACTTGGATCACAGGTGACTAAATGCTCTGTTCTTGCATTACCAGAAGGAGACTGGAAGGTTGCTTGAGCTAGGCTGCATCCCAACTGCATTAAGCATCACACAAGCACAGAGCAGGCAACAGCTCAAAAAAAGTTTTCCGAGGTGGTGACTGGTGGGAAAGGTGTGACCTCCTTAAGACTTCTGAAGCTAATGGAATATAGACTATAAGTGGTGGCAGTGGTTTCTGTCACCTCAAGACCTTCTCTGTCCTTTAATCACTGACTGTAATGGGTGAGGTTTCAGACCCTGTATTTTCCATACACCTCCAGAAGAAAGATGGTTTTATGAAAATGCTACATGCTGTCAGAAGAGTTTAGCATCTCTCTGCTGGAAAGGCATTAACAAATCCCCTTTAAGGCTGTGTTTTCTCTCCATCTTTTAAAGGAACATTCACTCAGTTTGGTTACGCAAGATCCTCAGGTGCCCATTTTCTGCTCCAGGGGCCTTACCAGAAATGCTTAGTGTTTCAAAGAATTAGTTCCTTAGAAGCCTTTGTTTCCTTATCCTTGAAATCAACACAAGCTATAGGCCCATAAACACATGGAGTTGGAATTTTCAACCACCTCTGCCTATAAAACACCAACTTAATTGCTAAGAAGTAAAATCTCTCCATGGGTCAATGTTAAGAAATGATGTAGCGCTGGAAAAGGCTACCCAGAGATGTCGTGGAGTCTCCTCTAAGACTTTCAAAATCTGCCTGGATGCATTCTTGTGTGGCCTAACCGAGGTGATCCTGCTTTGACAGCGGGGCTGGACTTCCAACCCCTACCATTCTACGATTCTGTGATTTGATATAAGATAAAAGGAGGAGGTAGAGAAAACTAAATGGTTGTTTTGATTCATTTTCTCGGTCTTTTTATGGGCGAAGTTGTAATGACACTAAAACTTCACATAGTGATAAAGCGGAAGCGTCGCTTAACTGCATGTGACAGCCACAGTGACTATGCAGTGGTCTGTGTTTAATGAGAGATGAGATTCCTGGAGGCTGTCCACAACAGTCCTTCTCTGAAGTTACAGTCATACATGTAATGCAAGAAACTCTAGAGGAAATATTATCTTACTCTTTTTGCTATGACTGCAAAGTCATCCAAAGTGCAATGCAGCTGGAAGAAGAGAAAATAAAAATTCAACAGAGGGAGCTGCCCCATTCTTCTGAGTAAATTAAACCACTTCCCTAGCAATGCAAATTTTTTTTAACATTGCTGTTAGTAAAGCTTTTCCTTTTTCTTGGAAGGTCATATACTGTCTGTGAGTAAATTCCCATTTCCATGCCACCAGAGAGTAGTAGTTGGAACATAATGCTTGCCTCCCTGTAATATCTCTTTCCCATAAACTCCTAGCCAAGAAGATGCTAGTCCTGAGGAACACACAAGAACCTGAGTGTATTGAAACACCACAAATAGGGTCAGAACAACCCTAGTCTTGTCACCTACAAGTTGCCTCCAAGCTACTGGAAGAGAAGGGTGCTTAAAGGAATAAACGCCGCAGAGAAAAAAAAGATCTTTTTTATATTTTCATAATCTTTTTATAATTTCACAGTTGTGAGTTCAAACACTTTTGGGTCTCCCCATAGGAACACCTGCAAAGCAAGTGAGCCCTTAGACAGAAAGTGACACGGTGCACGTGGATTTCTGCAAACAACAGCAAAAAAGAGGGAAACACGCCGCTGTACTTGAGAGGCTTAGCCCTTTCTAAGGCTAAGGAGGAACGAGGAGTTGTTCTGCTGGTATTCTGGCATTTTAGCACAAATGCCTCCTGGGGCCTAAAAAGCATTTCGTGAAGCAGCAACTACCTGGTGTGTTCCATGGGTGTAACTTGAACATGGCACTCACTAGCTGATCTGGCACATGCTGCTGCAAAGGAATGGGGCTTTGGACCCTACACCTTACACTTAGCAGGCTCAGAGCTTTTCATGCTCTTCTGTCATGGATCCAGTGTGAATTTGACCCTGCTTAGGAAGTTCATCACTCCCAGAAGAAGAGAAAATGAAGGAAATATTCCTTGAGCAATCTTTATCTGGGAACACAAGGATTACTGAAAGAACTCCCAGTTTCCGTGATATTTTGTGTAATACAGACACCTGCCTGCTGCTATGACACAATCAAAGCAGTAGACATATGGCCACTATACACCTGGAAATTACTTTACAGCACTACAGAGCCAGACCAGTTGCAAACAAGTAAGCTATAGCTAAAAGATAGGATAATCCTGCTCTGGTGTGACAGCCATACAATCCTCTGGGTGCATATGTTGGTTTTTTTTTAATGGTCACTTTAGCTCTGCATTAAATGCTTGTTTGAAGCCAAGAGCTCATTGCCCTAAGAAAACTGCATTCCTTTGGGTTAATATTTCACTTGATGGGAATCCTTTCTGGCTGAAGATCAACTACACAAACACATTTGTATCTCATCGTTTCCAAGAATAAGAGTTTTTCAAACCCTTCTCAAACACAGCTAAATCAAAATATATACTCCCCAAGACTCTTCTTGCTATTTAAAGCCATAACTCCAGGTTTACTCTTCTCTCTAGTAGCATAAGGATTCTTTACATTAGTTACTTATTATTCAAGTATTTAGTCTCAAGGGGACATTCAGGACAACAAATCCCTTTCTTCTCTATTTGAGACTATCTGACTTCACCGAGTTTAATTTCATGTCAGGAAACATTTCTTCCTGCTACATCTATGATTATTATCTCCTCTGAATAACATACAAGACAAACATAACAAAAGTATTATACAGCATCACATTACCCAATCTGCTACTCCTGACCTACAATACATTGGTCACAAAGTGCTATGCCTGTCTTCTGGAGGCTTTTTGATCAGCAGCCACTGCTTATGGCACACCTTATGTATTGTGGGCAACAGAACAGCTTGGCTATTATGCTCCCACTTCCATATTTTACTTTTGTTTCCCTTGGAGCCCGCTACAAGGAATTGCTCCATAAATTCAGGCATTTAGCTGGACACAGGAAGACTGGGAAACAAAACAACACAGTTGAGTCAGAAAAGCTAGTGATTCAGACAAGTAAGATGAATAAGGACAACGGGAAATTATAAACTAGATATCAACAATAGAAATTGCTTTTAATAGTTTTGTAAAATGCTTACTTATTTTTGAGTGCTTCAGTTTTCCAATGGCAATTCTTTATTGAAAAATCTGTGTGGTGAAGATAAATGAGACTGCTTCAACAACTTTCTGGGATAAGTATACGTCGTTTACAAAAATCTCAGTCCTACTTTTTTATGCTGGATAGAGGTAGTGTTGTTCTTTGGCTTCCAGAAGGTGCATCAGTCATTAAGCAGCAGCAGCTTTGCTAAAAGTCTAGAGCAGACTAGCATTCTATGTTGCTTATAAACACACCAATCATAAACACTTCTGGTATACAATAATATATAAGGAAAGTTTTCAGGTATTAATTATTTATAGGATTAATCTCCGAATGCCTCTTCAATGCACATTTAATTACCTGTTTTCTGCAAGAAAACAGTGGTGGCATTAGGATGGGAGTCCTGAATTTGTACCTCCATAAACACAGGCAGGAGTTCCCAGTCCACACTCTACCAGTGAAATCAATGCAAATTGCACCTTCACAGCATCACAGAGTCGTCAGAGTTTGAAGTGACCTCTAAAGATCATCTGGTCCAACCCTTCCACTAAAGCAGGACTGCCCAAAGCACTTGCACAGGGCTGCATCCAGGCGGGATTTTAGTATCTCTAGTGAAGGAGACCTCACAGCCTCTCTGGGCAGCCTGTTCCAGAGGTTTGTCACCTGCACAGTATGAAACCTCCTGTGCACTACTTGGCCTTCTCAAAGACAGACAGGTGATGTCTTGGAGCATATTGCTTGTTTTCTCCTTTACCTCAGTTTTTTGAGGAAGCCACAGCCTTCCATTGTACGATAGACATCAATCACGTGCCCAGTAACAAAGGCAAGTCTATTATGTTAGGGGAGTTTGCAAGCATCTTGAGGCACTCAGCAAGACTGTTTTGAGTGTCCTGTCCTATTACTGGACTTGTATACACAACACAACAAAGAATGAATTTTCATCAAATTCCACATATGTCTTACCCTGTGTTGAGAAGCCAAATTCCATGGTCATCAAGTGCCTCTGCAGGAAACTATGTAGGCTTTTACCTGAAATCTTTGGCATCATTACAGCTGTAGGGAGAAAAGTGCTGCATGTCAGTTAATAGAAGACTAAAATGGTTTAATTCCTGCTTCAATTTCAGTAGCTATACTTGCATCAGAGTACACCACTCTTGATTTGACAGTTTCTAGTACTGGACAATCAACGGAACCAGTGGCAGACATAGCCTTTAGTTACCAGTGATTAATCACTGTAGCCATCAGAAATGTATCCTGTATTTATGGTTTAGCTCCTATTTTGTATTTGAGTAGAATCATAGAATCATTACGGATTGGAAGGGACCTCGAAAGATCATCTAGTCCAATCCACCTGCATCAGCAGGATCACCTAGACCAAGTCACACAGAAACCTATCCAGTCGGGTCTTGAATATCTCCAGTGAGGGAGACTCCACAACCCCCCTGGGCAGCCTGTTCCAGTGCTCCATCACCCTCACCGTGAAGAAGTTCCTTCTCAGGTTGATATGGAACCTCCTATGTTCCAATAGTAGGTTGAATACCCTTATCCTACAACTTCTGAGCCTTCCATAACTCATTATTAGATTTTGATCAAGCTGACTGTTTACCATATCCTTTAAGAGATAAAGTTCATTGAAGTTTTTCTTGCCATTTTTCACCCTAGAATGACTCTTGTTCGTCTTGTCCGTACAATATCCTTTGATGGTCCTACCACAAAGAGAATGGAGAAGGGTATTTAAGATACCCTGAGCCTTTTCGACAGCCTGATGTGACCAAGAGCAGGTATACTGCTGATGCCAGTGCTTAGAGCAGGAGGGCGGAGAAATAAGTGTGCTGTGTTCATAGTAGCTGATGACAAATACTATTTGGGACTGTTGTAGTCCATGTGATGTTTCTCCTGCTGACTTTTGTTATTCTATTTTATTAATCAATATGCTTCTAGTCAAAAAGTCTTATAAAAATCTGTGCTTATTTTATCAATATTATGACAGAAGTTTGTAGAAAACTTTAAGAAAACATTAAGGTAATTTGTTAAAAGCTGATGAGGGGAAAGGTTTGGTTTGGGGGGGAGGGTTGTTTGTTCTGGTTCTTTTTTTCTAAATAGATAAACCTCACATTGCTTGACTCTATTAATTACCTTTCTTTGCTCAAGTCTCTTCACACCCAGTGTGTTCAACCTTCCCATTTGAATTTACTAATTTGAAGTGTAGGCACATACATAAATAAGATGTCTATGTTGTCAATCCTTAATCTGCAATAGCAGGTCTCCATTTATGCACTTAGCTTTTAGACACTGTTTATTACCCCATCACAAGATTCTTGCAGATGACAGTCATTCTTTGCATTAGTGGCTTTTTCTGTCAATAAACATTGACTTAGAATCATAGAATTGTAGAATCATAGAATCATAGAATTGCAGAGTCATAGAATCATAGAATCATCATGGCTGGAAAGGACCTCCAGGGTCATCAAGTCCAGCCCTTTCTCCTAGTGCCTAACCGCTAGACCATATCCCCAAGCACCGCATCCACCCGTTCCTTAAACACCTCCAGGGTTGGTGACATCACCACTTGACAGCACATGCAACTGCTCAGAACATCAAAAAAAGGAATAAAGGTCCAAACCCTGACGACAGTTTGTAGTTGCCAATCTACATGTTATTACATAGGGCCAAGAACAAGGAAGATGAGAAGAATCTCTAACTCAGTATCTGCAGTTCCCGCTGAGATCTTTAGATTAATAGTCTGGAATAGTTTGTGAATTTTGAGAAACTTTGCTCTGTTTAACATAATATTGCAAAAACATATTTTGAATTCTATCAAAACTTATTTTATCACCTAAACCTGAATAACACACAGAAATGAGAAACAAAAACTGGCTAACGATTTTGGGAGAAACAAACAAGCAGCATCAGAATACTTCGTCCACACAGACAGATTTTACATCTAACATTTTTATACACACAACACTTAAAAATCTACTGAATACAATTGCTGTAGTATGTAAACTCCAATAACTTTTTCTTCAGTTGTTTATTTAATGAGAATACTATTTTGTCCCTAGTGATGCAAGTGTTGGGTTAATCATTCAACACCTGCAGAGGATGCAAGAGTTACTGCGAGGTGGCTGGGAATCATTCGCGGTGACTATGCTTTGTTCTCCAGTTACTGCAGTGCGCTGATAGCACGCTCGTTGGATATTAGAGATACAGTCACAGACAAAGGTCAAACAGAAATAATTTAAGTCCAGCACTTTGTTCCTTCTTGTTATGAGGGGAAATAAAATCCTCACAGTTATCCTACTTTCTTCAGCAACATGAGACAAGTATAAACAGACCTCAGTGTACAGGGGAGCGTATGACTCTGCCATTTTCCAAGAGCTGCCATATTTGTGTGTGTGTCTACATTAAAGCTTTATGACTTGATTCAAATACAGGTAAAACTACTTATTTCCATTGATTTGAATGAATCTGTAATACAGACTTAGCTCAAAAGAGTAATTACTAGAATAACATCTGAATCATGAGGATAACATTAGCTAATAGCTCTTTTAGTTGCATCAGTATCGTGTTGTCAAAAGTCTCTGAAACAATGGCATCACATTCATTTAAAACAAAACTAAAGAAGACCTTGAACTAAAGAGGAAATGTGTGTCTTCTCTTCTGGATGAAATATATTCTAGTGACAGTTAGTCCCCAGAGTGAGTGTAGTCTCAATATTTAAGATAAAAATCCATCAAGATGCAAAATACAGTATCACAGTATCACAGTAATGATAAGGTTGGAAAAGACTTTAAAGATCATCCTGTCCAACCTACAAGTGGACAAGGACTAGACTGAGTAAAGATTTTTAGTTACATAAAAGATACTATGCAAATCCATAAGCTAAAATCCACACATTTTACAATTATCACAATCTTTACATACTGTACATAAATACAAACTGTTCTAGGGTATGGCTACGCCGATGCCTGCTCAAGGCCACTCACCTGAGCAAGCTGTAATGACTCCTTCAAGTGGCAGCTGGAGCACATAAACAGGCCTTGCTCAGCATGGAACAGGTTGAAGAGCTGCTGTTCTTCGTCTGCACCATGTCTGAACTTCTCATATTTGGTGTCATTCAGAGTGGGGCGAACACAAAACCTTTCACACCTTCTCATTGCAGGCAATCCTTTCCAAACGTTTGTTCAAACCAATGCCAGAGGTTTGTGATTCAGAGAGGGCAGAGGGAGTGGAAAAACGATTCCATAATTCTGTAACTATTTTAGCATTTTACTTTGAACTTCAGAAAATAAATTGGGCTATGGGAATAATTCAAGAAACAGCAATATATTATATGCTAAGTACCTTCTTAGATGGTTGGATATGGAGAAGGTATTTGAATTTGAAGGAATTTGTTTAGGTTTTATTAATGCCAGTATGTTCAGCCATGTCTGCACAGAGTGATCTAGTTGAAAGCTAATTCAAATGGGCAGAGCAAAAGCATGTCTTATGTGAGCAATGGGGTGTTTATACTATCCTCACACTTACCAAACAAGCGAGTCTACCCACTTTTTTATTTGCTGTTTACCCTTACACAGCCTGCACGCTACAACTTTCTTAACATGTATTAGCAAGTCTCACTCCTATGTAAAAGACAGAAATGATTCTTTGCTTCACTCCATTAGGTCCATGCAGAGCAATAAATTATTCGTTTTATTTGGTTATGAGATCCTCTGAATGGTTTTGCTCCTATTCTACTTGTTCCACAAAGTAAAATAAGCAGGGAAAGCAACAGTGAACATGGGCCTGTAGGTACTTAACTTTCCAGATGCACTTAGCTTGAAATAAAAGATGAAGATTTAGGATATGACGTACAGAGCTAATAAGGTGGAAAGAACCGTACCCAGTTTTCATGTGATCTAACTCCCCAGAGAAGACAATACCTTTCCAAATTCTTGGTCATGTTGAAATCAAAATTTCAGTTACAGCTATTTTGTTCCATAGTGGCCAGTCTGAAACACCTGCCACCCACTTGACAGAAACTTTCACAACTGGAATGAAATGAAATTGTTCAAGCAGATATAAGGCCTACAGAGCATTTTATCATTTGAAGGGATGGGAGTAACATCACAAAATCTTTACTCAAGAGTAGCGCTTAAATAATTCCGCTTTTCAACTCAAGCATATGCCTGCAATGAAGGCTTCTAAAAGGTATTTTCCCCTTTGAACTAATTTGGTTGACCCTTCTGCAAGGCTGGCTGACTTGGAAGGGTGGGTGACTCCAAGTGAGTACACCTGCACAGCCAAGTGATCCAGGTGTGTCTGAGCCCAGTGCCACTCTCAGGGGTTCACCTGGGATGGAAAAAGGCAATTACAGGAACTCAGGCATTGCTGAAAGGAGGTGAAAGCAGAGGTGGAGCTGAAACAAGCTCTTAAAAAAATTGTTTAAGTGGACGAAAGGGCAAACATTTAAAAAAAGGAAGGTTTTGTAGATCTTCAGGGTGGAGAAAGCCATGTGAAAGGGTTAAAAATGAAAATTGTAGTTACTAAATTATAGAAATAAGAGTTTATTGACCCAACTAAGTTGCAAAGGAGCTAGTTCTAGGGTTCATACACATGTGAAAAAGGTAACAGGAAAATATTTACCATTTGAGTAAAGTCAAAACTTGCTGTTGGACAGAGAGAGGTATAAAATGTTAACTTTACAGTATGTGCTGTTCATTTGCAAAACAAATTTAATTTGTTATTCATCTAATAGGGATTTATACAAGCAGAACACAAATAAACTGTCCTGGTTTACTATGCAATTTGGAGAACTAGGTAAACATTTTAATGACAGCTTTGAAAGGCTGAAAAGGCAAAACAAAACTTTAAATATGAATTAAATTGGGTTAGAGAGAGATGATGCTTCAATGCCAGGAAGTCGGCATCAGGGGAAAAAAATATTTGTATAGCAATGGAAGAGCATTCTAGTGGCAGAAATAGTGCTGCCTACTTCCTTCTCTGAAAAGGAAATAGAAACCTCCTAAGGAGGAAAAAAACCACCTGAAGCCATCGTTTATATTGGAATCAATTTCAAAAAATCCAGGACCACTCACCACAGCTGTGGGGAAGAGTTCGTGCAGACTGACCTGTTTTGTAGAGATTGTGCTCCAGGCTCGTAAGGTGCAAATCATAGGGTTGGAAGGGACCTCCAAACATCATCTGATCCAAACCCTTTGCAACAAGCAGGGCACTCACTAGACCAGATTGCCCAGAGCCCCATCAAGCCTGACCTTAAATGTCTCCAGCGATGGGGCCTCAGCCACCTCTATAGACAACCTGTTCCAGTGATCCACCACTTTCAGATGAAAGAACTTTTTCCTAATGTCCAACCTAAATCTACCCTTTTCCAGCTTACAACCATTTTGTCTCATCCTACCATTCCATGCTCTTGTGAACAGTTCTTCCTCAGATTTCTTATAGGCCTTTTCAGGTATTGGAAGGTCACTATAAGGTCTCCCAGGAGTCTTCTCCTCTTCAGGCAGAACAAATTCAACTCTCTGAGCCTGTCTTCCTAAGAGAAGTGCTCCAGCCCTCTGATCATTTTTGTGGCCCTCCTCTGGGCACTCTCCAACACATCTTTGTCCTTCTTGTGTTGGGGGTTTCAGAACTGGACACAGTATTCCAGGTGAGGTCTCACCATGGCNCAACCATTTTGTCTCATCCTACCATTCCATGCTCTTGTGAACAGTTCTTCCTCAGATTTCTTATAGGCCTTTTCAGGTATTGGAAGGTCACTATAAGGTCTCCCAGGAGTCTTCTCCTCTTCAGGCAGAACAAATTCAACTCTCTGAGCCTGTCTTCCTAAGAGAAGTGCTCCAGCCCTCTGATCATTTTTGTGGCCCTCCTCTGGGCACTCTCCAACACATCTTTGTCCTTCTTGTGTTGGGGGTTTCAGAACTGGACACAGTATTCCAGGTGAGGTCTCACCATGGCAGTGCAGCGGGGCAGAATCAACTGTCTTGATCTGCTGGTCATGCTTCTTTTGATGCAGCCTAGGATGTTGGCCTTCTGGGCTGCAGCTGCCCACTGGTGGCAAATCATCTGCTTTGGCTATTATGCACCACCTAGAATATTATGGGGGTTAATTGTTTTCATGGAAATGTTGTATTTATCAGAGAGATTACTGTTTAAGAGACGATATGGCAGGATCTAGCTTTGTCTAGGAAGAGGCCTCTCCACACCAACATGACTGTTCCTTCATTGCAGGAGACATACAGCCATCTTAGTCTCCCAGTAAATGTGCCTGCAAAGTGGTGTTTGAAAACAAAACTAGCTGGTTTGGTTTTGTAAACAAGACTGTTGGTTAACCCCAGCACTCATCTGCTGAGCCCTGCTGTGCACTTTGGGGAGTGAGACTTCTTTAGTAGCTACGTTCTTCAGCTGGTTCCTGCAGTGTTACTCCTTTGTCCATATCCTGTAAGATGTCCTTGCTTGTCCCATCAACCCCTTCCCACTCCCTCTGCTGCCAGCTCTGCTGTATTTCTCACTCCTTTGTGGTCAGGTCAAACTGCCTTCTACTTCTTAATTACAGTGCCTGGGCATCCTACGTTCGAAGACATAGTACAACCTCTGACTGTAATAGCAGCTCTGTAATAGCCTTGGCCTTGGCTCCATGTGCACAGGTGAGGCATCTTCACACAGTTTCACCACCACCCTCTTCCCAAGCACATGCAAACCAACAGATCCATACAAGAATGGAAGTGGTTATTTCTCTGAGTCTGCAGTGATGGAGCATTTTACCTTCTTTACTGAAACCTGCTGCAAAATACGGAAGGCATCATTTCAATGTGATTGTGAGAGTTAAATAAGGACAAGATTAAATATTTTACCCTAGCTGGATCTTGGAAAGTACTTAACTTGTTTGGAGAGTCTCTTCTCTGTAGGACTTTTATGACTACTATGTCCAGCAGGAACTCTTTTGGGAAAGGTATTTTTTTTTGTCACGAAGGTGCATGAATGAGCTGAAGCCTGTTCCACATGATGTTTTTCATGAGTCTGTATCACATTCTGCACCTGTGACCAGAAAGTTCCCTTCAAGAGAACTAGAGCCCACTCTGGTTATGCTCAATTGTTTTTCTTCCCATTAGAGAAAAGTCTCTAAAAAATGTGCATGACACACTGCCTTGGCATGATCTTGCACCTTAGAGACAGCCAGCTTTTTTCTCTTGGGAAGTGTTCTTTCCCACTTGCTATGAAGTCAGCCTTTTGGCATTCTTGTAGCATTTTCTTTACTTGCTTCATGTAAAGTTAAGTCAAAGATAAATTTCTTCACTCACAGAGGTGGTTCGATTTTGCCATCAAGGTTTTTGTCTTTTGTCCAACAAAATTCCCAAGCAGACGATACTAACTAAAGCTTTGTGAAGTGTATTTGACTGTTTTATTCATTGTTCTGTATAAATCACTTGATTAAATCCCATAGAGCTGATAGCAGATATTTGCCATTAGTATGGCCCCTTCCATTAACTAATGAACTCTGAAACGATGGACTGGAAATCAAAGCGCAAGAAGAGACGATTTCAGAACTGTCAGAACACATGGCCAACCTGCAGCAGCAGCAATGTATTGCTTCCTGCTGTAATATTAACATACAGCTACTCACAGTTGTAAGCTGCATCCCAATGAATACAAGGTGTATTTTCTGTCTGATTTAATACTTCTAACTGGTTACTCATTCATTATATTTGAGGAGGAGCCCTATTCTCCAGAATATGTTACCCACATGATGTTTATGTAGAGCTCTCAGTAAATACAGTATCTTTGCTTCCTTTATCTTCTATCTAAGTTCCTTTTCTCCCCATGTTGTTTTAGTATTGTCCTGATTCATAAATTTTTCTTTCTTTCTGAAGTATCTTGGATTTTGCTTCCCAAGTCAGGAGTTGTGTTTGAGTTGCATTTACTTCAAACTCCACTTCATGCATCCTTCGTTTGTTCTTGCTTAATATGGAAGGTCTCTTCCACCTTTCCAGATGTCATATTAGTTCAGATCAATAGTTTGTGTTAGCCTATTGTCCTGTTACTAGCTGTAAATGCCTGGGGAAGCATACAACAGGGCAAGAACATAGTGTTGCTTTCCCAGACTCTCTTTTCATCAGCCAAGAGTATTTTGAACATAAACCAATATCCAATTCACTTACAATTTACTGGAGGTATAAGATCTACTAAAATTATTTTCTGGAGCAAAATTTAGTTTAGTTCCCTTCTATTTCAGATGTCCTACTTGCATGAGGAAGGCATCATAAAGAGATAGTCACTATTAAATTCAAACCAAGGTAGCATAACATTAAATACTAATGTCATGGTCTTGACAAACTGTGCACTGAGATTAATCTTTAATGTCTTAGAATTCTGACACGTTAGATTATGACTCAATAATGACGTTTGAAATACTCATACAGGGTAACCTTGAAGTCCACTTTAAAAGAGAAGTTCAATATAATGTAAATAGAAACAAAAAAACCTTGAAGTGTGTAAGAGGTTCCCATTTAATATTGCAACATGTAGTAATGACTCAAGAAAACTAATGAAGAGAATGACATGGCAAGAAGAACAGTGGCTATTTTGGTTAGTTCCTGGTACAACTAAGGAAACCACAAAACCACATCAATCCCTAGTCTGTTCAACCGCTTACAACAGAAAACATTTCTGGTTTTGTTTCTAGAATTGAAAACCACAAGAATAAAGAAGGTTTAGCTTAGTCTCAGGAATGAACTGGGATTGTTTTCAGAATCTTATTGGCATTTAAAACTAGCATCCCAGTACAGTACGTGGCTTTGATATGAAGCAAGCCATACAAGCACTGATACTGTGTGCGCTTCGTAAAAACTGAATTACAACTATTTTCCACTTGTTCCAGATGGAATAAAATTACCTCTAATTCCTGTAAGAATCAACACATATTCTAGCCATATTTTATGCCACACTGCAAAGGGAAAATACAGTTATCAGTCAATTTAAATAGTCAGGTTTTATTTTCATGTATTTCACAAAATAAACAATGAGTAATACAAACTGGGGAAAAATTGTTCTCTGTGCTAGGCAGTTCTTAAGTGATTCTGCACAGCAGGACTATGACTTGTGATCTAGAGACAAAGTTGTTTTCTCTGCTTAAAAGGTATATCATGGTCTTAGGCCTATGCTTCTTACCTGCATGCAGCAGATGGAGCCAAGCACGGGTCTGTGCCATTGGTTTGGAACACTGCTGAGATCAGTAGTCAGTATTTCAGCCAAACATCTGAGAGATCTCAGATTTGGTGGTTATATCCAGCCATGCACCTAGATGACAGCACTGACCCAGAAGCGGTCCTGAGACCTTTCATAGAATCATCATGGCTGGAAAGGACCTCCAGGATCATTAAGTCCAGCCCTCATCTCCCAACATCTCCCTAACCTCTAAACCATGGCCTTAAGTGCTGTACCTACTCGCTTTTAAAAACTTTCTGGAACAGTGACTCCACCACCTCCCTGGGCAGCCTGTTCCAGTGCCCAACCTCTCTCTCAGTAAAAAACATCTTCCTAAGATCCAATCTAAACCTCCCCTCCAGACTAAATAACCCCAGTTTCCTCTTCTTAGGGAATGTTTTCTAGACCTCTCACCAGTCTTGTTGCCCTTCTATGGACCTGCTCCAGCACCTCAATGTCCCTATACCATGGCACCCAAAACTGGATCCAGTACTCAAGGTGTGGTCTCATGAGTGCAGAGTACAGAGGCACCATGACCTCCCTACTCCTGCTGATTAAACCATTCCTGATATAGGCCAGTATGCCACTTTCTTGGCCACCTAGGCACACTGCTGGCTCATGTTCAGTTGGCTGTCAACCAACACCCCCAGGTCCTTTTCCGACAGGCAGCTCTCCAGCCACTATCCCTAAAGACCATAGTGCTGCTAGGGATTGTGACTTAAGTACAAGACCCAGCACGTGGCTTTGTTAAACCTCAGACCATTGGCCTCAGCCCATTGCTCCAGCCTGTCCCAATCGCTCTGCAGCGCATCTCTACCTTCACGCAGAGAGACACTCCCGCTTAATTTCATGTCATCTGCAAATTTACTGAGGGTGCATTTGATCCCCTCATCCAGGTCATTGATAAAGATGTTAAACAAGATTGGTCCCAAAACTGAGCCCTGAGGGACACAGCTTGTGACCAGTCACCAACTGGATTTAACCCCATTCACGTCAACTCTCTTGGCTCAGCCATCCAGATAGTTTTTAACCCTGTGAAGAGTCCAGCTGTCTAAGCCATGAGCCACCATATTCTCCAGCAGAATGCTATGGGAAATGGTGTCAAATGCTTGACTGAAGTCTAGGCAGACAATATCCACCACTTTTCTCTCAGCCATTAGGTGGGTCACCTGATTATAGAAGATGGTCAGGTTGGTTAAACAGGATATGCCTTTCATGAACCCATGTTGGCTGGGTCTGATCCCCTGTTGTCCTGCACTTGCTACATATCACCCACCCACCAAGATGAACTCCCCCAGTACTGAGGTCAGGCTGACAGGCCTGTAGTCCCCCAGATCCTCCCTCCCTTCTGCGTTTCTTGTAGATGGGTGTTATATTGTCAAGTTTACAGTCATCCAGGACCTCCCCCGTTAACCAGGACTACTGATAAATGATGGGGAGAGGCTTGGCAAGTTCCACCTCCAGCTCCCTCAGCACTCTTGGGTGGATCTCATCTGGCCCCATAGACTTAAGAGTGTCCAGTTGGCTTAGTAGATCATGCACTACTATTTCCTGGATTATGAGTGGACCCTGCTGGTCTCCAACACTATCTTCCAGCTCAGGGGACTGACTTACTCACTCACTGGTCTGACTACTAAAGACTGAGGCAAAGAAGGCGTTAAGTACCTCAGCATTTTCCTCATCCTTGGTAATGACATTCCATACAACAAAGGATGGAGGCTCTCCCTGGTTCTTGTTTTGTTGTTACTATATCTGAAAAAACACTTTCTATTACCTCTTTCAGTGGTGGCCAGGCTGAGCTCTAATTTCTTAGCATTGACAAAGTCTGTGAACAGCTGTGCAAGTTGTTACAGAATGGTCATGCTTCATATCCTAGAATCACTGGAGGACTGTGGAGTAAAAGCAAGGCTGACCTGTTGAGAAAGTTAGTCCTACACCACTAATGACAACAGAGACAAACAGTCCATATTCAGCTGTATTGGCTTCGAGGTATGCAACAGCAAAGCTGTGTAAACAGCTGCAGCACAGCCAGGAATCCAAGAACATAATTGGAAATGTTTTCTGCTTCTGAAAAAGTCTGAACCTTGCAAGTATAATTAAATCTTTCTGTAAATGGAAAGCCAAAGAATGGCATTTTTCTTTGACACAGATAATAATCAAACAGCAACTACTTATAAGTATAGCAGTACTTTAAAACAGTCATTGAAGTTTTTAAGATGTAAATAATGTGGAAACATCTCTGTGTTTGTCATCTGCAACAAAATGAATGCCTGGGTAGCATTCTTCCTACTGCCAATCCTATCAGTTTTTCTCTCTCCATCTGCCTTTAAAGTAAATGGTATTTTTATGAACTAAAAATAAATTCATTTGATGTAATGAATGTAGTATTGTGAGGGGGGTTGGTTTGCTTTTGCTTTATGTAATCAAGCAGAATTGATGATTGAGTAAGCATATGAGCTTCCTTGCTAGAAACAATTCTGGAACTCTGTGAAGAAGGATGCTATTCAAGGAACACGTGATAGGCATTTAGCTTTCTAAAATGTGCAGCATGTGCTATGAACTGAGGTACAGTAATTGCAATGCTCTCCACACCTTTTCATTTGAAGATGTCTAATGCCTTTTGTGATAGAGCTTAGCTTGGCAGTTCATATCTATGCCTCATCTCTTCACTGGACATGCTTCCTTCCATTTATTTCTACTTAAAGCCAGTCCCCAAGGCTACCCCAGTTCCCTGTCTTTACACTGTTGCTGATGCTATCTATATTAATAGGTCCATGACATTTACATTCATAGATCTCTGCTGTATATTTAAGGGAGAAAATAAATCCTTGAAAACAAAGACTTTTACTTAAGCATGTCTTTGCTTTAAACAGCACAATACTAGATTTGCAGACGATTTTTCTATGATGGGAAGGCACTCAACTGCAAATTTACTGGTGCATTTGTCCCCCACCATGGTGAAGCACTGTCTGGCAAAGGTACCCTGGGCTTCTGCTCTTGGAAGGGCAGAACTCTGTGTGCTCTCTTGGGTCTCAGAGGGCTCTAGTGTCTTGTTATGTTTCACACAGCTCTGTCTGCTACTTCCTTCTAGAAAGGTAACTACCCTGGGTAGCTGGCCCACAGCCACAGAATGTACATGGTCTCCCTTCCTTCACATGTCAGCAAGCATAATTTTTCTGGATCTGGCTTCTTATACTCTTCTCTCAGCTTCGCTCCTCAGAGGCAAGTTAGAACAATTTGTGTAGATGCCAAAAAATTTATTTGATGCAGCAAGTCTGCAGACCTCAGTGAAGTAACTGAAAACATATTCTAAATTTCCCCATTCCTATTTTGTTGCTGCACTTGAGCATTTTCTTTTTTAGTATTTCCCCTTCCTGCATGTACCTTTTCCTCCTAATTGGTGTCAGTTTTGACATCCACTCTTATCGTTGCTCTCCTGTCTTATATACACTACTGATGCCCCACCACTTTCCTAAAATAATTTTCTGTCCATAATCTTGAAAAGTTTTTGAAAGCTGACTCTTATGCTCTTCATCAGGTAACTCTTTCTTCTTAATCCACTTGGTGGAATCAGTTTCCCCAGCACAGCCATTTATTAATTTTACAGCCTGTTCATTTTAGTGTGCAGATAAAACTTTTTACATCTTAATAAACCTCACTCCTCCTACCACAAACTTGGACATACAAAGTGTATTTTTCAGTGCCAATGGGTGTCTCAAAAGAAATTAACCCATTTACTTTAGATAATACAAAATTAAATTACTACATTTGTTGCTCTTCATTTTCTATAAGAAGAATGCCAAAGTCTTTCTCTCGTGCATTTCTTTCTGCCAGCATTTTTCAGCATCCTGGAGCTGTTTGGAAGAGATCGCACCTATTACCTACTACTCAGATGTAAAGATATTTAATTAAATTCAATCAGCCTCATTAAGTATCAGCTGTACTAAAGATTTTTGTATGGCAGTGCATTGCACAATGCTGAGTAAGCTTCTTGCACAGCTCAACAGTTATGGAATGAGCTGGAATTATATTTCTTATCTCCTGGACCAATTTTTTTGCACTTTAAGAGTTTTAATTTGTTATACTGAAATTATTTATAGTATTTGCCAGCACAAGATCAGATTCTGACTCATTCTTTTATGTTTTGTGTCTTCTTCCATCTCGTTTCCTGTTTATTACAAAACTTTGTAACACAATCAGAAACTGGTTATAAAAATAGTGTGTTTGCTGATGCATTTTATGTTAGGAAGCTTCTGTTCAAAGCGAAGTCAGTTCTTATATAATTGTGCACACATACTTTTGTTCTATACACTTTGAATACCCACATTGTTAGGCACAAAACCCTGGCCAAATCTGTGTTAACTGTAGATATCGTAAATGTTTTTTCACCATTAGCACAAAGAATTGATTCTGAAATGCAGCTTGCTGTAAGAGGTTACTCAGGTTTAGGAACCTCCACTTTTATTGTATATTATACATGACTTACCAGGGAAACAACTCAGGAATGTCTGCTTTTCTAACAACTCCTAGAAAATAATTTGTTAAAAAATAAGCATATCTATCACTGTCTATATTTAGCCCATATCCAGGACTAAGCTACAGCAGTAGCTCTATCACCTGATAGCCTTCCTTAGCCAAGAAGGAGGGGAAAAGGAGAAGAGATCCATAGGTTGAAATAAAACCAGATTTAACAACATAGCCAAATGAATGCCAATGTGAAGTATACGAAGCTATCCTCAGCCTAGCAAATGTACAGTGGTTACAACATATGGAGAAGTTGTTCTTGGAAGAAGCAAGCACAGAAGCCACTTCCTTCCCCACCACAAATGCTCACCAAACTTCCCTCTTTATATGTGACATCTACAGACTGGGATACATGTTGTAGCTCACTTAGGTCAGCTGCCCTGGGAGATGCTAAACTGTCAACAACCTGCAGACCATGGCCTGCCTATGATCCTGTCTCAGCAAAACCAGGACAACCATGCAACTTACTGCTTGTTTAGTAACATAAATTTTACTTTATCCCAAGGAATGCAATAACTTGACTCAAGTTGTTAAGAGAGTAAGTCACTGTGAGAAACATTTTCAACATTTTGGTCAACTTCCAGAGTCCAGCTTCCAGGCATTCTGATGCCTTGGAAAACCTTTCCATAGGGCCTCACTGTGAATAAAGTTTCCTCATCGCTTTCTTTGAAAGCTTGTTCATCATTTAGTAAGTAAATACACTTCTAAATAAGATTTCTGAACATGTTCATTATCCTCTGTCAGTTGCCAGCAAAAGTAGAGTTAAAATGGAATTAGCCTGGTTGTATGATTTGCATCTTTTTCTTTGACCTAGTCTATTCACAGGGAAGCTATTAGCAGCATTCTGATTAATGGGATACATGGAATAGTTCCTTTGCAACCCCCAGTTTCCAAGAACCGTCTGGGGTTTTGTCATGTTGTAGTGGGTCCTTGTCTGGAGCCCCCTGCATTCCTCCTGAGGCACCATTAGCATCGTGGGTCAGAGACCCCTGACTATATTTTAACCAATAACTTTTCACTGAAGTGTCAGGCACAAAGGGAAGGTTTAACAAAACCGCTTGTGAATCTGCAGGCAGTGAAGCAACTTACTCAATTTCAAGAAAGACACCAAGACCTTTTAATTCATTCTCCTCACCACACACCAGAAAGAAGCCCACACAAGACTTAGACACAAACATACAGAGTTTCGTCACAATGCTCCTACACCAAACTGAGATAACATCCAGAACATCCATTTGTAGACAGTTCCTGCTTCTCTTTGAAATCATGGCGCTCATCCAACTTCAGTCATAAATCTTCAGAGTTCAGAATTCTCAGTCTCTCCAGCTGGGCACAGATAAATTAGTAGACATTTCCTCCCTCATGTAAATTATCTTCTGAAGCAATAACGTTTTCTCTCAACAGCAGAGCAACATAGCTCCAAACAGACACCAAGATGAAGAAGAAGCAAAGAAGAAACAAAGAGAAGACAGAAGTCACCAAGGGGGGAGAAAAGAGGAAAGTGGAGGGGGCAGAAACTTTTCCTTTCAACTTTTTAAACCCAAACTTTTCTGCAGAGAAGAAACAAATCAGACTTACAGGTTCTGCTCAGCTTTTAAAGCAGAACAGGTTTGTTTTCCAAGATAAAAAGTAGACGCAGCAGTTCACACTGCTGTTTGTCTGCACATATAAAGAAGCATAGCAAGAAGCTAAGCCCAAGCTTCCCAAATTCAATCAAACATTGCTCTCATTTACACCCTAAAAATCAACATGAATGAGGCAGGAAGAAGAAAATACACTACCAGCTGTAACCCTTCTACGTGACTAATGTGTTTGCTTTAGTCTACTGTATCCACCCATTTTCCTTATTTTCTGTTTGCTTCCACTTTGTATCCAGTTCATGACACGAATACATACGGCTCTACCTACTACATTCAGGCTTCACAGCGTTGGCCAACCTTCCTAGTGCTTCTCAGGCAAAGCACCACAACCCAGCTAGAACAGACCGTTACGTTCAGCCAGCAATTCCCTTTGAACACAACATGTCTGCCTAAGTCAGTGACTGGTTGTAAAATTCTGGTTTTCCATAGAAAAACACAAAGACAGCAGCGGAGAGATGTAAGCGATATTCTTCAAGTGATAAACATAGGTGTCCCAAGCCTTCAAAGAATCATGTTATTCTAGACAAAATATTCTTAAAGTGCTCTGTTTAGTGAAATATCTCTTTCTGGAGTCTCTTGTGGAACATACTACTTTACTGCTACAATATTTAAGTTAGGAAGCAAAATCACAGTTCTTCTTTCTCAGCAATGAAAAACTAAATAGCAACAGGGCTCCCAGCCATCAGTGGGAATCTGTGGTCTTGTCTATGCCAGTGGGCAAAGAAGTGTCACTATGTGTTGAAACAGGAAATCGTTTCTTTCCCTTGAAAAGCGGGGTTCTTATTTAGGTTGGACAAACATTTGCTATCAAAGCCATTATTCTGCTCTTCAATGGCAGACTACTCTCATAATCGCTTTTTTTTTTTCAGGTGTATCTCTTATCTTTGGAAAACTGAGTTTTCAATACTAAAAAAACAACTACTAATGGACATACAACATTTCAAGTGAAAACCGAAAAGCATCCAAAATGTTCTTTGTGAAAATAAAGGCCTAGTCTTAGAGTTATCAACAGATAGAAACCTTTGTTAGAAATGAGTTCTGGTTGAAAATATGTCACAAGATCCTGCCTAGGCAGGGACTAGCTAATGAATATTTTCTTTCTCACTTTTAAATTATTTTATTCTTTCATCAGTTTGCAGTGAAGTTACTGTCACGGTTTAGCACCAGGTTAGCGCATAACATTATAATTTGCTCAACCATGCAGACGGAAGTGTCCTCCCACCCCCTGGAGTGGGAGAAAAGAGGAAAAGTAAACACATGTCCAGAAACTGGAATTAGAAATATTGAACTTTATTAAACTTTATTCAAGACTATATTAAGTAGACCCCCCCCTCCAAAAAAAAAGATAAAGGAAAAGGGGAAAAGGAGAAACAAACAGTATGTTCTTAATTCAAGCCCACCCCTCCCCCTGCCCAGACCTGATAACCCCTGATTCCTGAGAGGTGCTAAAAGCCAGGGACAAGGGGGGAGTAAAAAGGAAAGAGTGGGAATCTCCTAGGCAAAACTTAAATATTCAATTTAAACAGTTTCCTAGGCATCTGTCCGAGAATTTGTGGGAAAGGATGAAGACAGGAGAAAGATAAGAAGGAAGACTAAAAATGGGAAGGGGGAAAGAGGCAGGGGGGAGGGTGTGTGAAGCAGAAGAGGGACAGAGAGCCACAGGACAGACAGGCTGCAGTGTGCCAAGGGCCAAAATGAAACTGAAACCGGACTCCCCCCACACACAAACAGGGAGGGGTACCAAGAAGAGGGAAAAAGGAATACCCTGTCCCCAGTTAAGGACCCCAAAATCTGTCTGGCCCAGCCACCTCTCCACTTCGGCACCCCACCGACCTCAGCCCGCCCTGCCCTGCGCTTGCTGCTGTGCGAAGGAGAGAAAAGTAAACATCCCCATAGCTGAGATGAGTTAACTCCTTGTATGCTGGAAGAAGTTCAATGCAGGAATACTGTGAGCAAACATGATTTCACCAAATCCAGAACATTTATTTAGCAAATAGTTTAAACATTGAGGAAATACTGAATAATTTTAAATACTTGGAAACAGATCATGACTTTGCTTCTTTAAGTATGAGAATATCAGTTCCCCACCAAACAAAAAAAAATACTAGCTCATATTATTATTGCACTCATTTTATTTATTGCATGTTCCATTTAGAGAGCTTCAAAGCCCCAGCATGATAGGTAAATGACAAACAAAGAGATAATCCTTACCTCAGTATCAGAGAATCAGAGAATCATTACGGATTGGAAGAGACCTCAAAAGATCATCTAGTCCAATCCCCCTGACACAGCAGGATCACCTAGACCAAGTCACACAGGAACATATCCAGGCAGGCCTCGAACATCTCCTGATCTTCATAGGACTTTGTCAGCTGAAGTGAACAAAGTCCTCCACACTCGACACCTCTGAGATCCAAGCCAGCTCCAAGGTGGAAGGGAGCAGCATCAATGACTCAAGTCAGTAAATCCTACTGGAGGGCAGAACATGCTCCTGCAGCAACAGCCCTGACTTAGTACATCTACCTACAGCCTTCTCACTATACCTCTCAAGTGAGCTCATAGCTCTCCATGAGAGACAGTGTAGGCATACCCTGGGTATAGAACATGAGCCAGTAGACAAATATATAAAAATTGTTAATAAATAAGGAAAGAAAGGAAAGTAAGTCATCCTTGATAGCAAAGCTGCTATCTAGTGCCTGTAAGCACTACAGCTACAGGTAAGTTCAAAATAACCATTTCTGAAAACAAGATAGGGTTTCGTGGATGTCTACAGGAAGGTCTCACCCAGCTTGTGAAGAAGTATAGGAGTGTATAAATGTGCTTCTTTGAAAATGAATCAATTATCTTATTGAGACCAGAATCCACAGTCAATCACAGTCTTCAAAGAAAGGTTATAATTTTAGGGGAGTCTAGGACTGTAGACATGATAACAGGTAATATGTGCCTGAAATAATGGAGAACCAGTGGAAGAGGGTCATGGTCAAAGCAACAGGTTGGGAGGATTGACCCTTGTAGCAGCTTTTTGAGTGTACTGTGGGAAAACTCTGTGCCAAATTTACAGTTAATCATTTACAGTATTAATTTAGTGGGAAGCCACTGGGATTACTTAAAGGTTTATGTAAATTAAGAATGGAGGGACCCAGAGAAGTCATATATTTCATGCCTTGTCCCAAACAGGATCTGTTCTGCCTAAAACACTCTTAAGGCTGGTGTGCGACTTGGTCTTGGTGATCCTGCTGTTGCAGGGGGATTGGACTAGATGATCTTTCGAGGTCCCTTCCAATCCCTAATGATTCTATGATTCTTAAAAAAATTTCCAACAGTAAAGCTGCCACAATCTCTCTAGACAAACTACTCTATGTTCCACAATCTGTATCTGTTGGAAAGCTTTCTATAGCATGTAATCTAAGTCTGCCTTGCAGTTTTAAGCACATTACCAAATGTACTGAGAAAAGGAACAGAAATCGAGTGTATTGCTTTGCTCAAACTACCAAACTATTTTAAGCCTGAAAATAGTTATGAAGTCTCCTTTGTCTATCCTCACCAGATGTAACAATTCGTTTTAGTCTACTTTTTAAACTTGCGTTCTGCTAAAGAAATTCTTTTCTCTTCCTAGAAATCATTACACGCTTTTAATGTGAGGTATCAAAATGTGTTCAACCTTGGAAAACATCTACAAAGATTGAGGAATTATGAGAAACAAAGCATCAGATCAAAATAATAATAATAATGTAATCATAGGATTGTTTAGATTGGAAAAAACTTTCAGGTCATCGAGTCCAATCATTAACAAAACTGTTCCAGGCCCAGTGCTAAACTATGTCCCTAAATTCCAGGTCTACATGACTTTTAAACAGCCTGTTCCACTGTCTGATATATAGTAAGTGTAACAGCAAAGAAAAATCCTAACTGTGTGTGAAATAAAGAGCTGTGCTAGCGCACTCTAACATAAACTTAACGTAGTCAAGCCTTCCTGTAAGCAGTTTGGCAATACGTATCGCCACGTGTAAATGCATGTAATTTCCATATGCAAATTCTTTTGTTAGAAATACTTGATACCCCATTTTGTAATTGGCTTTAGCCACCAAGCAACATGCTAACAATGGATTTCATCTCCTTTTATAGCACATCTGCTAGGAGTGGATGCCAGTCAATTGGCAGAATTGGCTTCCTGAGCACTGGCATAAAATCAATGGTTTTACCCCTTGATTTCATTCATTTCTTGACAGCTGAAGATCATAGCCTCCCAAAAATGGTACTAGTTCACACTAGCCCTCAGAATAATGTTGTATGATTGTAGTTTATGCATGAAAGATATTTTGAAGTGAGCTAATAGGATTAGTTACAAAAGGAATGAACAAATTACTCTGTAAACTCTAGCCATTTTCTGCTATTTAAAGAGGGATATATCTGCTGATTTACAACTCTCTACACCATTTAAATGCAAAACGTGCATAATAACATTTACCTCTGAGAAAGCACATGAAAATAACCTTGTCCTACAACATTCAAGTTGAAATGGCACCTTTCTCTTTACACCAGCTGTTCCAGTAGTCTAGAAATCATTTCTAAGTTGGGTAAGGCAGAGGGAAGGTAACATAAGATATTGAGCTAGCCGAGCAATCTGCCTGCTTACATCTGTGTGGAGGAAGTTCTGCACTGGACAACACAGCTTTTCTTGCTGAGGAAACCCAGTGCAGAGGAGAGATCCCTGTTCTCTCACAACCCCAAGCACTACTCGCACTTCCCTGTGGCACTGGAGCAGAATGTTTTTGTGCTGCCCTGACACAGGTGTTTCACACTGAGACAACATGCCAGGTTCCCTGTACTGGCACTAGCGCTTCGTCCCTAAGTAGCAAAATCATGCATAGAGGTAACTGCCATGAAAAGACAACAATTTTTTTCTTCTAATTATTAAAATTTTTCTGAAAAATTGTGGTTTGAATTCAGACAGGTTTCTTGCCTGAGACATTAGGAAGTTGCTATGGCAATCAGATTTATTTTTTTTTTTACTCCCTGATCTGGTTTAGAGCTTCCTGTTTCCTTTTTCCAGCTCTCCACTTCTTTCTCATCTTTATCTGGAGAGAGACACATGGCACTGGGCATGGCAGGCATCTTGCCCTGGGAACATGGTGAGTTGAAAGTGAATGTTCTCTTCAGAGATCAGCAGAGGAAAGGTTTTGCCTGTCGTCCGTTGTTTTATGAAATGGAGAGAGTTTTTGCCTTTGTGGCTGTAGGAATCATCATGGTGGAAACACATGGCTCGGAAACATATGGAACAGGGAAATGAACCTTGAAACTCATTGTCTTGTTTCTCCTCAAATAGAGTTAGGCTTTGAATTTGCCTTCAATTTATAAGTGGCTTTTGAACCCTCACTGTTTTGTTTTGTTTTGGCTCATTGACTAAATTATTTGGTTAATTTCACCTTAGATCTGATTAACCAATGACATTAAATAGTGAGCCAGCCAGGAGCTGAGAGAAACCTTTGACTAGGGATAAGTTGAGCAAGCTGGACATACACAGATCCATGGGCCCAGATGGGGTGCACCCCCCGCGTACTAAGGGAGATGGGGGAAGTCATTGCTAGACCACTCTCCATCATCTTTTCTAATTCCTGGGGATCAGGAGAGGTGCCTAGAGACTGAAGGATAGCAAATGTCACTCCAATCTTCAAAAAGGGTAAGCAGGAGGACCCAGGTAACTATAGACCAGTCAGCCCAACCTCCATCCCAGGAAAGGTGATGGAACAATTTATCCTGGATGCTGTCTCCAGGCACATCAAGGACAGGAGGGTCATTAGGGACAGTCAGCATGAGAAGTCATGCTTGACCAACCTGATGGCCTTTTCTGAGGGCATAACCAGGTGGATAGATAATTGGCAGAGCGGTAGATGTGGTCTATCCTGACTTCAGTAAGGCATTTGACAGATCTCACACAGCATCCTCCCAGCCAAACTGAGGCAGTGTGGTCTGAATGATCGGGCAGCGAGGTGGATTGTGAAACTACAGAGAGTAGTGGTCAATGGGACAGAGTCTAGTTGGAGGCCTGTATCTAGTGGAGTCCCCCAGGGGTCGGTACTTGGACCAGTACTATTCAATCTATACATTAATGACTTGGATGCATTAATGCATCCTAATGATTAGGGTGCACTGTCAGCAAGTTTGCTGATGACACAAAGCTGGGTGGTGTCGCTGATACCCCAGAGCAGACTGTGCTGCCATTCAGCGGGATCTGGAGAGGCTGGACAGCTGGGCAGAGAGAAATGTAATGAAGTGTAACAAGGGTAAGTGTAGAGTCTTGCATCTGGGCAAGAACAACCCCAGGTACCAGTACAGGCTGGGGACTGACCTGTTGGAGAGCAGTGTAGGAGAAAGGGACCTGGGTGTCCTAGTGGACAGCAGGATGACCATGAGCCAGCGGTGTGCTCTTGTGGCCAAGAGGGCCAACAGCATCCTGAGGTGGATCAGAAGGGGAGTGGTTAGCAGATCAAGAGAGGTTCTTCTCCCCCTCTACTCTGCCCTGGTGAGACCACATCTGGAGTATTGTGTCCAGTTCTGGGCCCCTCAGTTCAAGAAGGACACAGAGCTGCTGGAGGGAGTCCAGCATAGGGCAACGAGGATGATGAAGGAAGTGGAGCACCTCCCTTCTGAGGAGAGGCAGAGGGAGCTGGGTCTCTTTAGCTTGGAGGAGACCGAAGGGTGACCTCATTAATGTCTATAAATACATGAAGAGACTGACTCCCACCTCTCTACAACCTCCTTTAAGGTAGTTGTAAAGAGCAATAAGGTCTCCCCTCCACCTTCTTTTCTCTAACTTGGCGTCAATAACTTTGCTGGCATGCCTAACCCCAGGGCCTTAATCTTCAACTCTCTGCTGTTCTGTATGAGAACAATAGATGTATCAGAGCTAGGTTGTGCCTCAGGGTAAATCTTCTGTTGTTTCTGTTGACCTTCCTGCTACATCTTGTGATGTTTTGCTGTATTCATTTACTCACCCCACAAGACATCCATGTGAGCAGCTCTGTGGTTTTATTTTCATGTTTAAAGCAAGTAGCTGTGACCAACTTTTCTGTAATTCAAACTGTACTTTTCAGGCCCAGCCTGTAACTCTACTGTCAGAGGCTTAAACCTCAGTGCAGAGAAAGCCATAATGAAAGTGAAGCTCTCTTTCATTCCCTATGATTCAGCGCAGCCATATTTGAGAATCACCTGATTTAGTTTCCCATGCTGTAATGTTTCAAGCCTGTCCTCTGAGTGCCAGTGGAAGGCTGTGTATTCACCAGCTTGGCATTGTAGATGATATCACAGTGGTGGTAAACCACTACCAAGTGCTGGCTCGGAGACAAAGATACACCAAGTATGTTGGGTTACTGTTGAGGCCTCTACTTATAAATTGCATTAAAAGGGCATTAATTTCAGAGGAAAGGTGGTTATTTCAGTGTACTTCAGATTAATCCCTGAGACATTTTTTTCTTTCAAGTATTGATGAAAATACTAAGGATTATCGTATAACGAGATACTAAATGCAGGAACAGAATCTTTTGAAGGCATTAACTCACATTATGGCCACTAGCAGTACTAAATTACTACTTAAAGATAGAGGATCAAATGCTTTATCTCTTCTCTGGTGCATCCCCATTGACTTTTGTTAACACTAAGAATGAGCAGACACTAAGAGGTTGACACATGGATGATTCCTTTTTCCTGTGATACTGCTAACATTCAGATTCTCATGGGGAAGTATAGAAAAAAATACTCCCTATCCTGCTTTCCTAGGCAGGCAACCTTAAGATAGACTGTGGCTTAAATGGCAGCCGGTGTTTTGCATCAGGGAGGAAATTGTTGAAGTGTCAGCACAGTATAAGAGAGAGGCTGCTTATGTTGTTGTTGTTGTTGTCTCTGTTGGTGGAATGTACCCTTTATGCAGACAAGTTGCCGCAGGTAATGGACCAAACCTGGGTAGTGGCGTGGACTGCATGTTTAATGGATGGTAGATTCAGAGGGGTTTTTCTTTTCTTACAAACTCTCTTATTATTTCTTTCAGGATACTTCTGGTCAGTGGTAGTTTCCTTTGCCTCGATGGTGGTGAGTTATGTAAACTTATACTGTGCAGACTCCTGTGATAATAACCTATGTTCTCTTCATGGCTGTGCTCCTTGGACTGCATTACAGCCTTGTCAGAAGTGTTCTCTAAAATATTTTTAAATGATAAATTTATTTTAAAAAAAAATCTGAATGGTTTGATATGGACATGTCAAAATGTCTTCTGAATTTGTTTTATTTTTTACCTTTAGAGCTATTTTACAGATTTACATATTTGGAAAACAATTACTACTCTTCTGAAAACTTTGGTATTATTTGGAATTTGCATAAAATGCCTTTTTCATGCCTTTCCATCACATTTCAGTGTAACTGCTGATGTGTCTAGTAGTGGGAGATTAAGTCTTGTTTTCTGCCTACATATAAGGTTTGACTCAGTGATCTTGAAAGTCTATTCCAGCCTAAGCAGTTCTGTGAATCATCATGGAAATTATTCTGGTATGGATCAGATTAACAGTATTTTCTCTTTGTTATGTAATTTGTACCATATATAAAAACTGTTTCCTGTTTTATCCCCTCCTTTTGAATTTGTTTTATTTGATGCAATCAAAATTCAGACTTACCTAGTTAAGAAATAACAAGTTTAGTAAACTCATTTTTTAAAATATTTTTCTTTTGGCTTTGTAGCATTGACTTAATGTATAATAAACCTAGCTTATGTTAAGCAATACTTGAACTGACAGAGTATCAAAAGACTGCATTATTTACTTGAAATTATTGATAATTGAAAGAAATAGCTGACCTGCGTTGCCCTGGTTTGAGTTCAAGCAGAACTAACTCTATTCAGTGATTTTTACTGTTCAGCTCGGTCTCTTCTAAGTAACATTATTTTCTGCAGTCAATGGCATATTTGTGCAGACAGTGTTTGATGTTTACAGTTACTACCAAGAATTGGCTTGCATCATAAAGCTTCTTGCTTAGACTGGCTCCTGTGGAGACCAAGGTTGCTGCTAAAACTTGCATGCTGCACTGGGGGTGCAGTAAGTGAGGCTGCACTTGCAGGGAAGAGCAGACAAGTGACACTGTGTTGACCAACAGGGTATTCCATCTCGTATATGTCATATTGGGTATAAAGATACAAGGGTCAACAGTTTTTTCCTTTTGTCTCTTTTGGATCTCTTCCTCGTGTCTCTTTGCTCTCTTCTTCAATGGCCATTGTCTGAGGAGGACTCTGTGTGTTCTGCTTTCAGTCCTAATCTGTACCTTCCTGATTCCAGCTCCACCATTCAATTCCTGTTTGCCACTGAGTCCAGTGTGGGCCATCCCCAACATCTGCATCAGTGCTAAGAGAGAAACGTTGCCAGCATGAGGGCTGGGTTCGGTTGGAGTTTTCGTGCGTGTTTCCTATCATCACTGTTTTCATTAAAGCTGTTGTCAGTTTCTTTGCCAATCCATGAATGTCCCTTATCTCCTTTCTCTTCCCCTTTTTCTGGAGGGAGAGGAGCTAACAGACAGTGTCTGCCATTGGTCTTGTGGCTGGCCCAGCCTCAATCCATAACGTATGTGGCATATCAAGCTTCTGTTGGAGTTTGTCTTCTAGAATAATTACTACTCTAACACAGAAGACATACAGTTAAAATGCCTCTAATTTTTCTTGAAACTGCAATGGTTTAACTTTGCATTGTAATCTAAACGCTAGTCTCTGTATATTTGTCTCTTTGCTTATATATAGCTATTCTTTTTTTTTAAAGACTAGGGAATCTGAAAGTAAAAATTAAAGGACTTCATTTCAAATGATTGAAAATGATAACATAATTAAAATGATAAGTGAAGTGTTGCGTATATGTGTGAGTATGTGTAACTGATACAGACATTGTAGAGTGTTTTAAATGATGCTATAAAACAATGCATAATGTAATTTAATAATTTTTTAATTATTGTAGTTGTGTCTAGACATTATTTTACGTCATTTTCAGTGTTCATGGTTATAATTCAGATCAGGAATTGCACTGCTAGCGTATAGAAACACTTTAGGTTTCGTATAAAACTGCTTGGTCAAACAGAAACTAGCATATTAGAATAAGAAATCATGCTATGAGCTCCAGAATTAAAGAAAGATGTTATCCTTCCAATGACTTTGAAGCTGGATCTGTTTTAAAGCCAAAGTAAGGATTTTCTTGTGACTAATACATTTGTCAGGTTTCAGTCCTGTGTTGCTTATACAGGAGTCTGTAGTGGCTTGTGATCTTTTGCTTATAACTATTCCCTTGACTGATCTTGCAAGGTCTTTTCTCCTCCCTCTCTGGCTGCCCATTTTTACAAAACTGGTAGGAACATTATTATTGTTGAAGACTCTCAGACTGTGTCAAATCTGGTCAAACCAGTTTGCCAGTTTTCAAAATTCCTTGTAGAATTGGGGATGCTCTGAGGCACACAGATATGATGATACCATAAACTTTTTTTGTTCTGAAAATCAGCAAAATCAACAATAATAATAAAGTTTATTCCCTGAGATACTATGAACTGTGTGAAGTTGTACCAACAGTACTCCACTTAGCAGGCTGAGAAATGCAGAGGCAGACTTGTCTGTTCTAACAGCTTTTGGTGGGATGCACTTATTAAGGCCCTCTGCTTCCTTGTCACACCAACATAGAGTTACTGTGCTCAGGAAACCTGGCACAGCCTTGAACCACCATTTTACACAACTCTACAATGTGGTCACTTCTTTCTTCCCCTGTTCTTTTTCTTTCATGAGTTTGCCAATGTGGCAAGTGACTTTGTCAGTTTGGACACTTCAGGAATGTAACTTACAAGGTGAAGAGTCTTCTGTCCAGCCTTCCACTTAATTAAGACCTCTTTCTTTTCAAAGGCATCTTTGAAATGAAACTGCCAATAATTTACCTTAAGGTTTAGGAGATTCTGAAGACTCGAGGTTCTAATTTTATCTTCAACCTGTCTTGGAGCTGTAATACCATCCCTGGAGGTATTTAAAAGATGTGGTGCTTAGGGACATGGTTTAGTGGTAGGCAGTGCTGGGTTAACAGTCTTGCTGATCTAAAGTCTTTTTCAAACCCACACAATTCTATGATTGTACGTAAGGAACCCTCCTTCGTTCACGAGTACCATTAATAATGTGTGCTAACAGGCCAGCTGCACTCAATGCAGGTTTCAGAGATGTTCTGCTAACCTTCATTTAACATTTGTGGTTCTGTGGACAGAATATGCCATCAGGATGTTAATTCACAGCATTTCTGAGGAACAGCATCCTGGGTGGCCTGTAGAAGGTAGTGCTAGAACTAGTCATTAATTAAATTCACCCCTCTGCGAGCAGCCCTATCCTTGAAGGACCTATCTCTTAGTGAATCAGCAGCAAAGAAAATACTCATTTATAAAAGTTAATCTAGCAAGACAGACAGTGTTGTGCTAATTGCCAGAACGGACAATGCTTGGAGCTTGCATGTCAGACATCTCTGGGAATAAGAGGGCAGCCCTCCTTTGCTGGGACTGCTTCCGTTTCTGAAATTCCACTTTGTATGTCCCATTTAAGTTTTGCTGTGGCATAAATATTACTGCAATGACAGACAACCAGGCAAGCTGAGGGGCTTGAGTCTTGGGTACTGATGCCTTGTTAACAGCATTTATCGATATGATAGTTTTCTAACTGAAGTTTGTTTACAGCATTATAGGGTTTTTTACTTTCTTGCAATAAAAATTAATCTTGTTAGGGTTTGTACTAATAGTAAACTTTTCTCTTGATCTAAATGTTAGTTATAGAACATGCATTTCATTGTAGGCCTATAAAATACACTATCCCATAAGCACAGATCTACTCAAAGGACTTTTTCTTTGTAACTTGGCTCAGCTGACCATGCAACGGGAGAGACTCAGAGGTGGCAATAGTGGGAAAAACCAAAAATAAGGCAGTAGTATGATGTCGTTGTTCTTAGCCTTTTAAACTTGAACGATTATATTTTTATTAACTGCTTCTTGAATATGATGGGGAGCAGTTTGAGGGAAGAGAAATGAAACCTAGAGCAGGCACTAATTTACTCAAAACACTGTGGCTCTAATTTTGGAAATGAAAATATGAGTGTCTTTATCATATACAAAGATGGACACAGTGATGTCTTGGGTATTCTTTATTATGATGTGGGCATGCGGCAGCATAATTGCCACACTCAGCAGAATTTGAAGGGAACTGAGTTAAATTTAATGAATTCCTGACTCTATAGCATTTTTTCACCCACAGCACTTTTAGTCGTTAGGGTCCCATTCTGCAATTGTAATGTTCTACACAAAATGTAGGCTCTTCGAGGAATCTCGGTCCAAAATCTACCCTAATTTACCAGTACATACTGTTAACTATTGCACTAGTGGTTTTTGTTTGTCACTTTCCTCTAGGAGATTTTGATGTCCTTATCTCACATGGTACTGTATGGCAGCCTGGCTGCTTTAAGACTTGGCAATTCCTTCATTAATCTGACCATTTTTACACCCCAAGGTGTTACCCTGCAGACTTTTGTTTGGTCTGTCTGCACTCATTGCCAAACGACTTGTCGTCTCATCTGCGCAGAAACTTTCTGCTTCACCTTCATTGATCAAGTGCTATTGATGATTGAGACCGTTTTGGACGTTTATGCTGGTTTATTTTTGTGAAGTGCTACAACGTAATGAGTTTTAAATGCTGCTTAATTATTTCGGGTCTGTATTTAATACAAGTACAGAATTCTCAGATTACAGATGGCTTTTATAATGCTAATGGTAGGCATCATAAAATTGCTCACCAAACTTGTAGAAGGTGCTCTATTTAAATTCAGAATTGCTACTTGAATTATACTGAGTAAGACTGAAATATTTCCAGAACATTTTAATTACGCCTAAATGATAGAAAAATATTTTCTTAAAATAGAACTTTAAAAAAATCTACACAAATAGTTGTGGAAATCTGAGTGCGTAACTGATCCTTCTCTACTGGCTTTTTACTAGAAGTGTAAAAAAAAACTGACTAGTTTTCCTTAGAACTGATGATGTAACTCATCAGTTTTACTCTGTTTTAATTAAACAGATTAACCCTAACCCTACTGACTCATTTTCCTTAAAACTGAAGATGTACCTCAGTTTTTAATGTTTTAATTAAACTCATCCCCTCACCCTGCTTTTTACAAGAAGTGTAAAAAAAACCCGACTGACTAGTTTTCCTTAACTGATGATGTAACTCAGTTTTTAATCTGTTTTAATTAAACAGATCCCTAACCCTAACTTTAACCCAGTTTTTAATCTGCTTTAATTAAACAGATCGCTAAACCTAATAGTTTTTAATCTGTTCTAATTAAACAGATCCTAACCCCAACCCTTGTTTACTGGCTTTTTAGAAGAAGTGTAAAAAAAAACCCAATTGACTCATCTTCACTAAAACTGATGTAACTCAGTTTTTAATCTCTTTTAATTAAACAGATCCCCTTCCCCATTTTCCTTAATACAGGTCATGTAACTCAGTTTTTAATCTGCTTTAATTAAACAGATCCCTAACCCAAACCCTTCTCTACTGGCTTTTTACAATAACGGTAAAAAAATGACTGACTCATTTTCTTTAAAACCGATGTAACTCAGTATTTAATCTGGTTTCATCAAACAGATCCCTAGCCCTAACCCTTCTTTACTGGCATTTTACAAACCATGTAAAAAAGCAGATTGTGATGGGTTATGTGTTAGGACTCAGAGAAAACTTGTGTATCTCCCAAACCACTCCCCTCTACCCCACAGTAGGAGGGTCCTGGTGGACTATTGGGGGGGTTGGGAAGGAAGAAAAAAGCCAGCAGGAGGTGACTCGGGGGCAGTCCTGGCCAGCTGCTGAGAAGAGATGACCTGTGGCTCCTGTGCTCTGATCTACCCACCCAGCCCACCTGCCTTCTCTTGCGTACTACCCTCTAGGTAAGCTTTTATCAACTGCTACTGGTAGATCCAGAGGGGATCTGTCTCACACTTTAAGGCGTTTTATTTTACCTTAGACTGGTTCTAAGTGCGGTTCTGTTTTTGCAAAGGGGAGGAGGGCTGCGGGGGTTTGGGTGTGTGGTTGCCAGGTGAGTGCTGGCAGAGTCGGGGCACCGGCAGGTTTCCAATCGCCAAGTGCCCAGTGCACGTGGGGGAAGGGCATGCAACTGGCCTGCGCCGTTTTCCCTCCCTTTCTTCTTTTCCAGCATGGTGCCGATGTGAAAACTGCCAGGTGTGAGCGCCTGCTGCCGCCACCCTGTGCTGACGCCCCCTAACGACTGGAAGCCAGAATTACACAAAATTGCCTTCTGTACATAGTTCTTCCCTTACATCATCTCCCTGAATTTCTCTTTCCACTACTGTGAAGGTTTTTCTTTTGGGTTTTATTGCTCTCTTTTAAACTTATTTAGTTTTGAATGAAATGACCATTTATTGAAATTTTCAAATTTGTTTCTATTCCTTTCCTGTATTGGTGGGAGGAGAATCTAACAATCTGTTCTGGAGGATTCCGCCTTTAATGCTCAAACCAGCACAGATAAATTGGTGCCGAAACCCGGGAGGAAAAACCAGACACTGAGGGGAAATCAGGGTGATAATTTGAATACATGGTGTAAGGGAAAACTAGAACAAAATGTGGCAATACATGAAGTATCTAATGGCTAGATGCACGTTTACATATGTGTTCTACCCTGCAATGGTCTGGATGTTTTCATTCATGTTAGAGGCAGCTCTGAATGCTGTGATAGGATGTGTTAAGAAACTGCTGACTCATATTTGGGACCAATTAATGCATGTGTGGTTTGTGACTAGTTGCTCACTTGATGTATATAATGAATCTAATTGCTCTTTTCCCACTTCTGAGGAAGAACAGGACCGTGACTGGGGCTTGAGAGATGTACTGCTCTTTTATTTGCTTATACTCTCAATGTGCCTTAATCTGCTTCAGGCATGGCCAGCCATCAAGTCCTTAGGCAGGAAGGTAATCATTATATTCAGTGGCAGTCAGTTGAGATGTTTCGGCTACACCAACTGTCTCAGCCACCTCAATGATTGCACCTAATCCAGTGACACCTGTTGCCCCAACTACTTCAGCTGTTTCTGCAGTTACAGCATCTCCACCTGTTGCAGCAACCCCCACTATCATAGTTTTACCACTGACAATGACTAAATACTTCAGGCATCTCCCATATCATTGCTCAGGTGGCTGGAGTCAAAAAGAACCCTACACGTGGTTGAGGAGCAGTCACAACAGGTGGCGATGAGATAGAAGTACTAGAGGACAAGACAAAAGAAGGAAAAGTCCCTGCTGGAGGTGAAGCGGCTGTCAGTGATGGGGAAGAAAGACAGCACCAGAACTGTGTCACTGTAGAAGTCAGATTCTGACTCAGATGCCCCTTATTCCTTCAGAGAACATATGAGTACTCAGAAAGGACTCTACCCAAAGGCCAAATGAATCCCTGCTGGCCTGGGTTTTACACTGCTATGATGCTGGAGCTGACAGCTTGACTTTAACAAGGAGAGAAGCTAAGCAGCTTGGATCATTGTCTAGAGATGCAGGAGTTGATAGTGCGATTGTGACACAAGGTGGGAAAGTCAGGCTGTTGGAGCATCTGTTGTACACCATAAGTGCAAGATACCCCATAAAAGATGACCGTGACTGACACCTTCCCAAATGGACCACTATAGAGCAGGGTGTCCAAGCCTTGAGAGATGCCGTGCCAGGGAATAATGTATAATCCAAGGAGGAATGCAGAGTGGACTCCTGACAATGAACCTGTCTATAGGAGTATGTTGAGAAATTAAACAGATCCCTAACCCTTCTTATCTGGCTTTTTACAAGGAATGTAAAACAACTGATTGACTCATTTTCATTACAACTGATCATGTAACTCAGTTTTTAATTTGGTTTAGTTAAACAGATCCCTAACCCTAATCATAACCCTTCTTTACTGGCTTTTTACAAGAAGTGAAAAAAAAAACCCACCAGACTGACTTTTTTCCTTAAAATGGACTATAACTCAGTTTTTAGTCTGTTTTTAATTAAACAGATTAACCCTAATCCCAACCTGAACCCCAACCCCTATCCCACAGGACTGTATTTCAAATCACGTGATAAAATGAAAATGTAGATAAAGTAGATAACTCTTCAGAAGTTCAAAATATTCACTTTTGGAGTAAATGCTGGAGACATGGTTTTGCCTCGTGCCTCGTTGGCTGTAACAGTAGCGAACTGTTAAATGAGCTGTTGAACTCTCCTTGCCCTGGAAGGTCCTTCCTCTTTCTCAGGTATATTCTGCCTGGTCATTTGTAGGAATCAGTAAAGCAGTAATAGAGACAGGGAGTTCTACCCTCCAGCTCCCAGCCAATGTAGTGCTTGTTCAAGTTTAATTTCTAACATTTTCTGTCAGTTGATTGAAGTATGTTAATGAGGAAATGACAACAGTTTCAAACTTGTTTGGTGTAGAATGTTTGGAATGGTTTATGCTCATCTTGAATCAACAGCAGCAATTAAATTCACTGTTGTCAATAAACAGTAACCCAGAGTACTAAATAAAAGCCCCATTTTAGCTATGTTTATCATTCAACTGAGGTCTGAAAGGATGTCTGTCCTTATAAGCTGAGAGACTATAAATCATTTAAGAAATGACTGTTTATCCAGTATTTATTGGATCATTCTTACAGAATAGTTTTGCGGCAGTAACAGAATATCACTCTCATCCAGACATCCTGAGAGCCCTTTTCATTGCACTGTTCTGTTTTAGACACGTATGATGTCTTTGTAAGGAATGTCCATTGTTCCTCTGTCAATATTGCCCCCAAACAGAAGCACAGGTGTATGTGTGTAATAGGAGAGGGATTTTGAAGTAGCTACGCCAAGACAAGGGTCATCACAGGAACACTTCCAAAGTTGCCTTTGGAAGATGCTTAAGCACTCTCTGAGCACTGAAATGAGTTCCTTTTGCACACATAATGAAATAAACTGTACCTCAGTGGCAGTTTGAACAACTGGATTTGCAAAAGTGCTCTCGATCTTTTATCATGAAAACATTTTCCTCTGCCTGTCCTCACAAGATTGAGTTCATGCACTGCAATACTGATTCTCTTTTCTACAGGAAGATTTTGAGCTGCTGAAGTCCCCCCTTGAAACATTAAGCCTAGATGACAAAACATAGATGCTTATTGCACAGTGCAAACCATATACTTACTCATTGTTGTTTCACCATCTTTCAAGGAAACCGTCACAGAATGGATGCGTAAGATACTTTTCCCAGGTTTTATGGCAGTTACTAGCTGTAATTAAATAAACCACGTCATCTTTCCAGACTTCTTGCTCAAATTCCAGAGGTATTTATCTTGAGTTCTTCTAATCTTTTTAATCATTCTTTCTGCAAACAATTATATTCTTTCTTTCTTGTGTGTTCACCTAAGATTGAGTCTTTCCTCAGTAGAAATCAACTGACCATGATCAATTGTCTTTCCTAAGCATAAGCAGAGATGCTAGCCAAAATAAGGCAGGATTGGACGTGGCACTTGGTGCCATGGTCTAGCCTTGAGCTCTGTGGTAACAGGTTGGACTTGATGATCTGTGAGGTCTCTTCCGACCTTGGTAATACTGTGATAACCTACACATTCTCCTAGTTAGTATAGGAAATTGTACGGGAATGAATCCTTTGATGCAATTAAATCTGTTTTCAGGATCTTTAGTTACAATTCCTGTTTTCTCAAGCATGGGAAACTTAAAAACACAAGAACATCTTCCTGCTCCAGCCTTTTCTAGGCAGCATCCAGTCCAAAGGCCTCTGGCTTCCCTGGACATGCCCAGGAGCTGCTCTGGGCCTTGCTATTATGTTGTTCCTGCGCTCTGCATTTGTTTTCTTTGAATGGTTTCCTGCGTACTGAGTTAGCAAAAAGGACACCCAAGACTTGTTAGAGTTTATGTAGGTAATTTATTGCCGGCAAACATACGAGGGGCTCGTGCCTCCACAGCCGAACGCGTGCACTTGCTGCGAAACCAGGATTATATGTTGTCAAATAATACATATTCATAATATTTCCCCCTACGCCTATACATATTCACATACTGTCCCCGCCTCTCCCTGCTTCTCATGTAAATTGGGTCTCTTCCCATTTGGCCTTCGTGGGAGTGGGCTCAGTGGTCTTTTATCACCATTTTAAGAGGAAGTAAGATGTCTTCTTCCTGTGAACTCCAGTAAACTTCACTGGTGGCACATGCCTAGATCTGAGTTGTCCCTGGTCCAGACTGCAGGGCCAGTTTCCATTGGTTTTGCTTCTTTTAATGAGGGACCTGAGCAGCGGTGTGTTTCCTTATCAGCTTGTTTGGGTAGTTCAAAAGCAAGGTCTCTTTTCTACCCCTATTAAGCACCTCAGTTGTTATCTCCCGCAGAAGCTATTTGCCTGCTTGCCTAAGCCTCATCCCAGGTTAGGTAATACTGTTACTTGCTAGCTACCTCATCAGCACCACCAAGTTCACACAGAACATTCTGTGACCACCGTGCTCAAACTTCTGAGCAACCTTGTATCTACCTTTGGTGTGTGAAAGACGTGTTTTCTTAATATTGTCCTGCAGCCCTATTTGTTGAAAGTCCTGTGATTTATTTTTTTTAACCCAACCTACAAACACTGTGTGAAGGACTATCTCAGGATGATGTTGGAGAAAGATCACTGCTACTTTTTCTTTATATGAGCCATGCATTCTCAAAATAAAGGTGTTTCTCTTACAGCAAAACTATATTGAAATCTTACTGAAAATACTCAAAATATTGTTTCCGAGTGTTAGAAACACCTTTGGTGATACAGAAACAAAAACTTTGTGTAGCAGTGGAATAGTTTAATTACAATGCAGCACTGGGCTGCACAAGGATGTGGGATACCTTGTGAGTGTCGGTTACAACGGATTGGGATAGTTTATAGGGTTCCTAGTTTACATATCTATTTAATTCATATTTATTAATTCTAAATTCCTCTCCCCTTCCTCTGAAACTGACAGAGTTGTGCTTGTCATCTCATGGAGGCCTTGAAGTTTGAGGGTTTTTGGATAACCTGTTTCAAGCCTTTCCCGATGACTTATGACCTCATGCTTCACACATCTCTTTGCTAATCTAAACATCACCCAATACAAAATTCCAACAGACCACAGTAATCCTCTCTCTCCTTCACCTGGCTGTTTCTTTTCTGTTATCTTCAGAGGGAGCACAGCTCATTAATGGGACTTCTGCCTCCTCTTCTTGTCAGAGGAAAATTGTGCCAAGTAATTAGTTCATAACAATTAAAGTTCAATGTTCTATTGTCCTTTAATAACAACCAAAATTCATTAACTATTATTCCATTAACCTGTCATAAAAATCTTCCCAACTCATCAGTCATTTCCCACACAAGTGTATCTGAGGCTGCTAGTGGTAGGTCTCGCTGAAATGCCATTGCCACTAAAGAGAAGAAAGTCACAACAATTTTGCCTCTTCTTTGCATTAAGAAAATGAAGCATTAGAAAAACTTAGCAAATGTGGAAAAATTTTCTTTTTATTGCAAAATCGTTGTTAAGGCTAATTTGAAACAGTAACAGTGATTTGGGGCTTCTGTCTTATGAGGAAAAGCTGAGTGAGCTCGGACTGTTTAATCTGGAAGGAGGGAGGGGGAGAAAAGGGGTCTCGTTAGCGCTTACAGATACGTAAAGAGTGAGTGTCAGGAGGATGGGACCAGACTTCTCAGTGGCACCCAGCAACAAATGGTCACAAACTGAAACAAAAGGTTCAATCCAAAGACAAAGGAAATTTTTTTTTGCTGTGAGGGTGACAGAGCCCTGGAACAGGCTGCCCAGAGAGGTGGTGGAGTTTCCTTCTCTGAAAACAAAACTTGTGTGGCTGTGTTCTTGTGTGATTCTGCTCTAGAAGGACAGTTGGACAAGATGATCTTTAGGTTTTTTCCAACCACTAACATTATGTGATTACCAGTTAAGCTGAAGTCAATTAGATGTCTGGGAGAATGTATAAATTTCAACATTTGTTTGAAGAGGACTCTCACTTTGGTATTACTGAAAGAGTTAAGTATTTAGACTTCTAAATAATTATTGCACAATTTGTTAACAGCAGCTGCCAAATAACTAGTAACTACCAGTGTGCTTCAGTGCTCTCATAATTGTTTAGTGTGATTTGCAGATTTACTCTATGGAAGTAGCTACGACAGAAACTAGACAGCCATGCAAATTCAGGCTGTAACTGGTAAATAAGTTGAAGCCAGTGATTTTTATTTGGCCTAAGAAGCGCGAGAACCGGATGCACGCAGAGCCGCTTGCAAAACTGCAGTTATTACCGCCTGAGGCCACCGGTGACGGGCATCGCTCCCTTCGCCTTGGGGAGCTGCGGGGAGTCGCAGCCGTGGAGCAGGGCGGGCTCGCCCTATCGTCCTGCGCAGACTTGCAGCTGGAGCCACGAGTCTGCTGGCGGAGTGCGGGCAATCGGGTAGAGGAACGGCGGCTGCTCCACGCGGGCAGCTTCAGCTGGATTTGATACCGCCCTGTTCGGAAGGGGTTAAAACTCTTTTTTTTAAAGGAAGACGGGGGAAAAGGGAATGTTTGGCGCTGCTGTGACTTCCGTCTGTCAGAGCCACCGCCGTGGCAGCTGTCGCCGCTTTCCCTCTACGGGGAATCCGCGCTGCCCACCCGAGCTCTGGCCGCAGCTCGGCGATCCCGCTTCCCGTTAGGCCGCCACCGGCCCCTCGCCCCGCTGTCCCCCAGTCGCTGCCGGGGCGACGGTTCCCTCGGCGGCGGGGCCGGTAGGTAGAGGGGGACTGGGGAGCGGCCATACCACATGGTATCAACCGAAACCCGCGTCCCGCTACGGCGTGGTATATCCCGGCGCGGGAGGCGCCTGCCGCCGCTGCACCCCCTTTCGCCCCTCACGCTGAGAGCAGCGAGGGCGCGCCCGCCGCTCCCTCCCTTTGTGTGCGAGCGGGCGGGCGGGCCCGAGACACAACGCGGGGGAAGGCGCCGAGCGGGGCGGGCGATGGTCTGGGTGCCGCCGCGGGGCGGGCGGAAGGTGGAGTGAGGATCGCGGAGCGCCTGGGATACAGTGGCTGGGAGGAAGCGGAGGAAGGGAAGGAAGGAGGGCAGCCGGCGGCGGACGTGTGGCGATGGCGCGGTGTGTGCAGCCGCGGGGCGGCCGGGAACGCTGAGGAAAGGAGCCCCCCGCCCCCCAGGTAGGCTGGCTCAGAAAGTTCGGGGCGAGGTGCCGAGGCGGCTCTGCCGTGCGCCCGCAGGCCCCGCCACAAAGCCCCAGCTTGGGGTCGACACTTGTGGTTCCTCCTTTCTGAAGCGCAGGGGTACCCGGGCCTCTCCGGTCCGGGCCTGGCCTCCACCGGGCGGCTGGACGGGCAGGCTGCTGCCTCCCCTCTCCGCGGCCCGGCCCGGGACAGCAGTTGGCGACAGGGGCGGGCAGCCCGGCGTGGCGGGAGCTGGGGAGAGGGGAGAGCGGGGCGGCCGCTGCCGCTACATCCCTCGTCGGTTCCCCCAACGCAGCTCGGTGCTCTGACGGACGGGAGCATCGGGGGCACAATGGGCTTTATCCCACGGGTCGCGTTTCCCACCTCGAGTTTGGAATTCGCGTCACACGCCGGCGAGGCCCCGAGTTAATGAAAACTCTGTGTCCCCGCAGATGGCTCTCCGGATACTGGGATCCGCGCCGGGGACAATACCCGATGTGGCCATTTACGCGCTGTGATTTTTCCCTCTCCACGTATCCACCTCCCCCGCTCTCCATTTCAATGCGAGCCAGGAGGATGGCCCAGTGAAAGGCTGCTCTTGGGATTTTCTGTGGGGTCCGCTCTGCTTGGCGTGGAAGGGTGGAAGCTTTGTGCCTGGGGGTCTTCTTTCCCATTCTTCAGGAGACGAGAGAGCTTTCTGTTTGACAATGATGAAAACTGAAGGTAAAGGAGAAAGGACTTTAAGAAGTGCTTCTCCGCACCGAAATGCCTATAAAACTGATTTCCATACTATCAAATGCTCTTTTGATGGCGTGAACAATTCTGAAAACGCTTCCAACAAAACAGGCTTGCATCAGAAGCTGAGCACCTCTTCCAGTGGAGGGGGAAATGACCCACACAGTCGAGGCAGAGCTGCTACTTATGGCAATAGAGTACACAAAATCAAAAATATGTTCCTGCAGATGGGAGGTGCTTCTTCCACACCCTCTTGCGAAAGTAGTCCATCTGGTGAGACCAAATTAATCAGCAGGGCCACGACAGCAGAGTATGGATCTTCTCCAGGTAGCCCATCTTTTCTCATTGTCCAAAAAAATAATCTTATCAATACAAGTACCAGCTCCTGTGGTAGCCCTGTGGATTCATTATCTGTGCCTTCTGCTGCTGACAAGGTCATACGTAGCAACGATGAGGCAGACTTGGACAAAGCTGCCTTGGCAGAAAAATTTTCAGAGGCCAGGAAGCTATTTGAGAGAAACATAAAACAGCGGAGCTCGGTGGACAGGTACTCTCCTAGCAAATGTGAAAGAAGTGAGGATAAGAAGAGACATGGTTCATCTTCTGATTGCAGCAATGTGATGGAACATTTCAGTTTTAATACAGAAGCAAGCCTTCCAGTTGTACTAGAGAAAGGTGAAAATCAAGGTAAAGAGGAGGTGAAGCAGCAACATCCCAATAGCAGTTTAAAATCCTCCTTCCTGAATGCAGGTCCGATTTCTAGGAGGCTGGAAAGCTTTCTGGGTGACAGTGATACTGAAGAATCCAAAGAAATTTCCAAAACATACAGTCCTCCAAATCAGGACCCTTTGAAATGCCACCGCACTTTGGATTCTTCTGGTGTTGCTGAAAGATGTCTGGAGAAGACTGCATCCACCAAAGTGTCTGTAATCCTCAGAGAAGAGTTGAGTGAGGCACTTGGAAAAGACAAGAGCGAGCAACTGGTACTTGAGAGGAGCCTGTGGAATAGAGTCAGTATGCCTGATCAGGAAGCTCAGCAGAGATCAGATAGTCTTCTCTCTCAGGTTTCCCCTATGGAGGGGACTTGTGCAGAGCTGATTGCACAAGTTGAAACCTCAGGGCATGAAAAAGAAGGCTTGGAGAAAGGTCTTACAGTTCAAGAGGATCAGCCTCTCGTATGTCAAGTAAAGGAAGGGAAAATGAATGACTACTTCTTGGAAGTGGTAGAAGACTTTATGAAAGTTAGCGAGACCGATCAGGAAGAACAAAGAGATGGGATATCTGTGAGAGATGGACCAGTGACATACATTCAGGATGTTCTAAAGCAGGAAAGGGATATTGAAGAAGATGAGCAAGTGCTGGAAAAGCAGAGTGAGAACTTGAGTGCCTTTGGAATAGAAAATGCAGCTTTTGATGACTACAGGGACACAGAGCCAGAAAACCAAGAGTCTGAAGGCAAAGAAGTTTTAGAGGAGGAGGAGTATATGTATGACAGTGAATATGAGGAGTTTCCTGGACTTTCTGAAGAGGAAGATCCAGATCCAGACCGAAAAGTCAAGTTCTCAACAGCCCCTATCAAGGCAAGTCCATTTAAATTTCCTTAACTTTTTTAAATGGTCTTACACTGAAAAAATGTACATTTTTGTGGGGTTTTTTTGAAACTCTGAAAAACCTTTAAAAAAATCTAACTTTATGAAATGTATTCAAACCTAGTATCTTGCTCAAGTTCATAAATCAGTTACAAGTGATTTCTGAGTCACAGCATCTTCATAAATAGTATAGCAAAACAGGTGAGATTTTACCTACTAGATGTTTTCTGGAACACTGAACTTTTAGGATTGGATACAAACACAGGACCTCTAATACTTGTCTTCATTTGTTTAAAGTCAAGGCAATGCATTTAGAAGAATTTTCTCAGGCTTTTTTTTTTGTACAAAAGTTAACCCCCAAACAAAAAAAACCCCACCCCTCTATCAAACCTTTAGATTCAATTTCAGACTTATTTTCAGAATTAACTGTGAGAAAATATCAAATTACTAGTTCCTGTTATTTAAGTTTTCAAAATTCTCTCTATATTAGCCATATATGTTGTTTGGGCTTTTTTATACTGGCTCGGTGAACAAGATGTAGGAGTGTTACAGTATGTGCATTTTTGATTTATGAACTTGTAGAAGTTAGAGGGCAGACTGTATAACTCCTCGTTAGGAGTAGTATAAACTACAACACTTACAAATTGGAAAGATTTAGGTGTTTTATCTTCCTTCCCTCACCAAAAATACCTACAAAATAAGTTGTTTTACAATTCAAACAGTCTACCCATAGTCTCTTTGCAGAATTCAGTTATTCTAGTCCCTCTTAAAGTTTGTGCGAATTGAAAGATGCAGATGACCAGAGTGGATTGGGAAATGGTGCAGGCTTTCACAAGCGTACTTCTCTTCTACAATTACATGAACGAACTCTCTTTAATAAACATGTTTAATGTTTTTTTATACAGAGTCAGAGCTCACTTTTACTGATCAGAATGATGTAAAAATTCGGTTGACTCCTGTGCTTCCTGAAGCAGAGAGCTGCAGTTTCCCAGTTTGCTAAGCACACAGCGTTGCTAGACCTCAGAAAATGTTTTGAATGTGGCAGAATACAAGTTCAGTTGCACGTGTGTTTTTTATAGTCTTTCCATAGACAGGATGACTTTATATGGCTTTCTTGTAGTTGATGCTACTTCAGTGTGACCTGGAGCACTGAGTAGGAGAGTGCTGCATCTGTTGAGGTCTGTGAGAGAGCCAGAGGGGCATTAGTCCATTTCCCCTCCTATTTATGCACGGAGGAAAGTGCCCATCAGGTCTACTGTAAATGTGTGTTGTCTGAGTAGCTGATTGTTTCCTGCTACAAGCAGGGTTTAAGTGACCATTGCTGAAATACTACTGAAGCAGTGGCTGTAACAGACTTTTCCTGCCATATCTGTTTTGTCTATGCCAGAACTAGTTGAAAGCTTTAGAAGAAATCTGTGTGCCAACTGTGATCAAAGCTTTCTTGTGGGCAAGACTTAGTTTTTGGAAAGTGGTAGTGTTCACTCACAGCTGTTTCTCTGAAAGCCACAGAAACCAACCTGTATGACATTACCAATTACACTACTAGAGATGAATGGTTAGGAGCAGCTGATAGCAGTTTTCCATTAAAAATTACATACTTCTGGCCATAATGCCTCACATGGATTGGCAGAATAAACTGTACTTAATAGCAGTATGGTCAGTGAACTTGCTTTTTGAGGCCCTAAAATTGAAGCTTGCAATACTTACTCTTTTTTATCCTTTTTCAGTGAAGCTTGACTATATCTTTCCTATAATGGATATAGGGATCTCTTTCTGAATATCATTTCAAATATCTTTTCTGCCTGTGTTCTATCCCTAAACAGTGATTTCTTTCCTGCCTTTTTGTTTCATATTCCTTGTGACGTGTAGTGGCTATGAGTCCTGGTATGTGGTTTTTTGGCTTTTGCACTCTGCAAAACAAAGATTTGCAACGTTGTTATGCTTTCCCAAAATCTTTTTTAGAAATGTACCTTTAGAATCTCATTCATGTTTTAGAAAAAGCCACTTTTACCTCATGGAAGAAAACTGACTGTATGCACAAGTTTTAATGCATTGTAAACTGGAAGAGGAAAAAACAATCCAGAGTAGTAGCACAAGATCATTCCTGGTCCCCACCACAGCTATAAGCAGTGCTATAGTGAGAAATGTGTCATTTGTAGCTTATGTTCTTCAGCTTTATTTAGACTATATATAGTGCCATTCCAGACATCCATAGCCACTTGAAGAGAAGGTCTGTGATTCTCATTCTCTTAGATGCTCCTGACACAGAGACCAGGCTGGCCTTCCCATTCTTCCTGTTTCGCTTCCACACTTGCTTGGTGATGATGAAGTAACCAGCTCTCTCTGTTTTGCAGCTGCTGTTTAGTAAGTGTCTGATAGTGTTGGAGAATTCAAAACATTCAGAAGTCACTCAGTCAAGAAAAGCACATTCTCAGATCATCAGGTTTTCAGACTGTTAAAGAGTTCTGACTTAGTATGCTTAATATACCCACAGAAGAACTTGGATGTGTGTTGATAATGGATATAACTTACACACCCTAAAGACAGCATTTATACTGCAGCAGCAAAGCGAACTTGATTAATATCTGTTTCTATGTTTCTACTCAGTTGTAAAATTGGCAAGGCTTTTGAGTAAAAGGAGACTGGGTAGTTCCCAAGGGATGTGTGAGGTAGCTAATGCTGTTAAAACTGCATCTGACCCATGTTAGAGATCTATAGTTGTTGACATCTGTAGTAGGGCTTAAGGTCGTAATTTGAGCTGATAGTTTTAAGAAAAATGGAACAATTGTGCAGATACTCCATTGTTTTGTATTGCCCTGTGCCTGTAAAAATAAGCATAAATGAAACTTTTTAAAATAAACATTTCAAGTCTGTAAATGCTGGTGATAAATGATGTGTGGCAAGAGTTCTTATTTGCTGTGGGTGACCTGACTCTTAAGTCCTGCTGCTGTTTGATCTCTGAGACTTTAAGGAACATTATGTTTCAGTTGCTTGTTTTTCCTGTAGTAGTGAACAGAGTGATACTATACAGTTATTAGCAGTTAAGTAACAGACTGGGTTTGTGTTATAGTACAAGAGTTATTTTTAGTCTCTTGTTGCTACATATGAAGCCAGTAAGGAATGTAAAGCACACTCAGCTGTCCAAGGTATTTGCGAATTAACTGAATTCTGTCTTTGTCTTGAAGTTTTGTGAATAAACTGTAAGCAATTACAATGTAAATAATGGCAGGTAACTGTGCTGTCATCCCTTTATGTTTTACTTGGCTTTTGTAACACCCACTTTCAATTATGTGATTACCTTGAAAGGCTTTAATTAACATAAATGTAATGACTGAGTACTGTTTGACATCTGTAATTTGGAAACTTTCTTCTGGGAAAACAAAAGTATGTTTCCAAATTGACTTCTTGAGATGCTTTTACCTCTGACTGTGTCAGACTTTGTCCTTGGAACCTTTAATAGCACTGTGACTAACTATTGCAATGATTTATGATCTTTAGAAATTGTAGCTCAGGTAAACTGAAAAGATAATACAGCTGCTCTCTGCTTCCATAAATCGGTTTAGTTAGCAATATTATCCAGTTTATGTTGCGTGGGAGTGTCTGTTACCCAGCTTTTTGTGGATAATGCTTTCTTTTTAGATTGTTAAGTCAATAACAATTTTTTACAAAACAAAACCCAAACCTTTGCTTTTCTGTTTGGCACAACTGAGCAGAAGTTTAAGCTTTTTTCTTAAATAAGGGAGCTGAAAACTGTTGTCCTATCCAGACAAGTATCAGCTGCTTCTTAGAGAATATGGAAATCCTTCATAATATTGCCATTTGTCTTGCACAGTGGAACAGAGCTGTTTTATATATAGCTAGGACACAGTCTTTCTGTTCAGGCTGGCATACCTTTCAGTCTTTTTAGTACAGAACATCTTGCTGAGGAAGTTAGTGGGGCAGTAAATGAAAATGCACTCAAATTAGATTTCCTGTATAACAGCATGGTGGTAAATGCTTACCACTTGTAGTAGGAGATGCGCAGTTTTTCTAGGTCAGCACGTTGTCTCCTGAACACTATTCTAACAAAATGTTGCATAGTGCTTCAGCTTCATACAACTTGTGATTTTTTTTTTAATAGTAACTTCTGTACTTAGAACATCATACACAGAATACAAAAGTAGCACAAACTAGTGGAAGTTGCCCTCAGTAGTTAGGAAACTGATAACACTTGTGAGGGCACGTCTTGAGTACTGTGTTTGGTTTTGGGCACCTGACTACAGGAGAGATATTGAGGTGCTGGAGTGAGTGCAGAGGAGGGCAACGAAGATGATGAAGGGCCTGGAGAATAAATCTTTTGAGGAGTGATTGAAAGAGCTGGGGCTGTTTAGTTTGAAGGAGAGGAGGCTGAGACCTCATCACTCTATACAGCTACCTGAAAGAACGTTGTGCAGAGGTTGGTGCTAGTCTTTTCTCACAAGCAATTAGTGATAGAACAAGAGGGGATGGGTTCAAATTACAACACAGTAGGTTTAGACTTGATATTAGGAAAATTTATTTCACAGAAAAAGTGGTCAGGCACTCAGACTGCCCAGGGAGGTGATTTGGTTGTGGTCCCTTAATGTGTTTAAAGATCATTTAGATGCGGTGTTGAGGGATACAGTTTAAGAGTGAACTTGGAGTAAGGCTGATGGTTGGACTTGATGATCCCAAGGGTCTTTTCCAATGAGAATGATTCTGTGAACTGCAAGAGTATGACATAGGTATAGGCTGATCTAGGAAAGAGAGATAGGATTTGCTAGTAGATTTAAACAGAGTTGACTTGTATGTGAGAAGTGATCTGCTGCTTTTCTTGACGTATTTCTATCATACTTTTTTGGGATCTTTTGCAGTGACAGCTTGTTGTAACTCATAGTTTTTAGTTGTTTTGAAGCTTTGTTTATCACTTGCGTCAACATTTTCAAAGTATGTTACTTGATAACAACTTTTCTTTGTTTTTTTCTTCTCAGACTTAAACTCTCTATGGTACCTTTCAGTGACTTTTCACCAAAAATAACCCTGTTGTGTTCTGCCTGCACCTGAGAGTGTGGCATTTAAGATATGAGATGTGAAAAACGTGGGTATTAACTAGAGGAGGAAGGTACATTTTTTTGCACACATTTGAAAATTCTGTTATTTTGTGTTAGGATTTTTTGGGGGAAAGGTAATTTTGAAAGTCATATAGAAATTTTAATGTGCGTAAAACATAAATGCATTAATGCATTTAATTCTGCATATAGACTTACCGGATTTTGGGGGAGTTCTGTATCCAGTATTTCTGATGTCTTTCTGGCTCTTCTTATGTTTTAAGTTCACGACCTTTGTCCAGCTTTCCAGAGAGAAACACTTTCAACTTAAGCCTTCTTTGATTTCTTTTAATCATATATGTCTTCTTGATTTTTAGTAAATATTTGATATGCAAGGTAAATTGAGTTGGAATCAGTTTTACTGAGTAGTAACGATAGAAAAGCTAACATTCTTTAGATTGATTTCTCAGTTAGTTTCATAGTGAGATGATCCTCCTTTTCAAACGTGGAGTATTGATCGTTGCTAGTGACAGTAGTGGATTAGTTTATTTTGTTCATTTGGTATGACAGGGTTATTCTCTTATTGTGTCTTTTTATGGCCTTTAGAAACCAGCCAGGTGGACAATATATTTTTGTGTTGACTGTTTTGAAGCTCCTTTTACCAGTTTGTTTGCTATTTAGACTTTTTGAGGTCAAGAATTGGTTTTGATGAATACTAAATAAATGCATATAGCTAATTGTCCTTGATTATGAGGCCTAAATTGGTGTTACCAAGTTACCTGTGAAGTTTTGTGGATGTTTGTAATTGAACAGCTTTATAAAAAAAATCTTGAAGGATCCAAGTTTTTTGGAGGGTGCTTCCTCTTTATGTGGCAATGTAGGTAGTTTTTGCCACTTCTGGCCATATCTTGTTGACTTGGAGTCTTTCAGTCTCTTTGGCAGTCAGCAATGTCATCTCAACTGAGGCTGTGGTAGAGTTCAGCTGAGGCAGTAGTAGAGTTCAGCTAGGTCACAGCAGAGCTCCATTTCCACAGAGGGAGAAAATAGATTGTCTCTCAACTTCTGCTCTGAAATTAAATAAAATCAGTGCCCCAAATCTGAATGGATGCTTTTCTCTGTCTTCAGTATTTCTTTCACTGGAATTTAAAAACTGAATACCTTCCTTCTTGTGGAATAGGTAGTGTAACCTGACTTGAACAGATCCTGTATTGCGTTTCTTGGTCTCTAGTTAGCTCTAGTGCCTTTGCTACTGCAGTGAAATACAGAACTAGAGGATGAGTTTTACTGTTTTTATTGAGTGATGTAGAGAGTAGTGACACTGATAAAGAAAGTGGATTATTTCTGATTAAATTATCTATATAAAATTGCCTGTTCTGTCGATCTGGAGCAAGATTGCACTTACGCCTTTATGTAAACTTGCTTGGGGCTATTAAGTCATGCAGAGCTACATCAGGTAGCTAGCTTGTCCACCTGTTTGGTAACAGAAAATACTTTAATGACTGTAATAAGTTGTAATATTAACCTCTTAAACAATTGCCATCTGTTCTGAATACTTTTTGAAGATGAGCAAAAGTGTGTTTTTAAAAAAAATAATTAAGCAAGGTATTTGTTTGCTGAAGTATAGTAATTGCTCACTTAAAAATACTGTCAAGGGTTTATCTCAGCTCCTGGCTGGCTTGCCATTAATGTCATCGGTTGGTCTGGTAATCAGGCCTGAAATGAGATGAATCAATGAGTTTAGTTAATGTGCTATAAACAGAAACAAAAAAGGAAGGGTTCAAAACCACTTATAAATCGCAGGCAAACCAAAGACTAGCTTCGTTTGGAGAAAAGCAACAAGACACATCTAATTCACCCAACATAAAAAACCTCGACACAAAGACATACAGAGATTCATCACATGTTCTTACATAACTGGGCTAACCTGCTGTGTCTGTCCCTTTAAAGGGGAAGAAACATCTGGTAGTTCTTTTTCCTTATGAAAACATGGTGTCTGTCTTTTTAGTTCAAGCACCCGTTCCTGTCAGTAGTTCACTGAAGGGCCAGTTCCCTGTTCCATGTGCTTCCAAACTAATCTTCCTTTTCCAGCATGCTGATTCCTGTGGTCCATGAAATGAGGAAAACTCTTTCACCAACCAATGGATTGCAGACAAAATCTTTCCTCTGCTGATCTCTGTGGTTCCAAAATTCCCACTCTCACTATTCACCATGTTCCCTGGGTAAGATGGCCACCATGCCCAGCTCCAGTGACTTATGCTCCACTCCAAACAAAAGCAGACAAAAAAGTGAAGAAGCAGGAAACTGAAAACAGTCATACTGGTTTTCAGAGAGTTGGAAAAATTCAGCTTACAATTCCAAACCAAATGCAGCTGACGAGTGAGTCACTCTCCATTCCCCCAGGCAAGAAGCCCACTAAATTCAAACTACAACAAATACTAGCAGTGTGGCTTTTGAAAAGAGTGGGTAGCAGTAATGAGATGTCTGCTTTAACTGAGGAGAAAGATTAGATTATAAAAGTGTACGTTATACTTCAGTCTTACTTTGATGATACTGTTTCAAAAGATTATTCATGTTTTGCTGGATATCACAAGGGTGATCAGTTGGAAAAGTTGAAACCATTCCCTACAAAATAATTTTCAGAGCTGTAACTTGTGTTTTGAATGTTTGACTTTAGTGAATGTTAGTAAACTCACATGTTCAACGTCGGAATTATGTTCCAGGAGAAAAGGAACCAACTGGTGTAGTTGTGGCTTGGTGTGGTGTCCAGACAGAGGTGTTAAAAGCACTTTAGTGCCCCTCTCAGCTATTGAGTGGTACTTTAACTGCCTGGGCAGGTGTGGGGCTTTCCAGCAACTACTGTGGATTTACATGAGCATTTTACAGTGATGTTGATATTGCATTCATTCCAATTGGTCGGGAGCCCTTGTAGTAAGTGAATGATTTCTTAATCTTACTGTTTAATTACTTTCACAATGGTCTGCTTTTCATCAGGCACAAACTGATCCATCCACTAGAAATTAATAGTGCAGAGGTCTTTGGACTGTGTTTTATTGTTCATTGCAGTTTCATACAAACACTCATAAATATTCTAACGTAGTTCTTAAGCAGAGCTTTTTGTGTGACTTTGAAATAAACTAGGTCGTGTTGATTTTAGTATCTTCATAGAAAGAGACAAATTGAGTTTGGTATTCAAAAAGTGCTTAATTTTCCTTGTGTGAAGAATGCAGGTTGTTCTATCTCCAAACAAATATATTTACTTTCCAAGGAGTAAGTATATATTTGAAAACTTCTGAGTATGTATCTTAACAATTGAATTAAAATAATCCTTAAAAATTCAGCCCTCAGAACTTTTTTGGATTCAAATGATTCATTCTGGTCAAAAGAGGTCTTGAATGTAAAAAGAATAGTTTTCTTTGGTTTTTCATCATTTATTGACAGGGTCCAGATGCTGTTAATGTTAGCTTAACATTCTAGATACATAACAAGCTGTGGTAAACAGCTTGTAAAATTTACATGGTTTCCATGTTAAAATTAATCTGATTTTTCCCATCTTGAGACAACAACCTGTCTGCTAAAGTATGTATTTTAAAAATACCACTTGCAGATATTTAATTTTACAATCCCTGGCTAGTGGTGGCCTCTAAATATCAAGGGTAGAATTTCTTTTGTCCTTAATGCCTTTGATTCAGTGACTAAACCCTGCCAGACACTGCACAGGGATGAACTGTGTTTAGTTTTCTCATCAATCTTCTAAACTGTATCACTTGTAACTTATTTATTACCCACATTTGAACTGTGCTTAATGTTAGTTTTGCAAGAAAACCTTGCTGAGTAATTCAGTGTTTTCTGTATTAGTATCAACAGTTATGCTGTTTCAATCTTGTAAAAGCTGAATTCCATGTTATGATTCCACATGTACAGAATACAGATTTCTGTCTTTTGCCCTTGACACTTTGGACATCACTTCAATAGTGTGCTCTTGCTTTTCTTCTTTGTTATTGCAGTATTTGGCTTCTGGTTAGATAATCAGTTTTATAAGTTCCTTTATAAATTCGTATTTTTCCTCAAAGCTATTTTTATGAAGTCACGGGTGGGTGAGTGGGGTTGTCATGTCTCATTATTATGAGATGGGTCTGTCTTGTCTTGATTATGAGGTTATGGGTTCTAGAATATTACCTAAATGTTCTCACTATGATTTCCTTCTATTAGTGGATTAATCAAATTTTATTTCATACTGGTTTTTCTTAAACAACTAGTGTGCATGAGGAGTCCCAGTAGTCCTCATTTGCATGGATATTTCTCTGCTATTACTTAATGAATAACAATTCTAAACATCTTTTGTAAAATTGTTCTACAAAAAATTGTGAAAACTGAAACCTAAGCCACTATTAATTTTAAATTCTGCAGTCTGCTTCTGGCAGATAATTGATTTATGATTGATTTTGTGACAAATCCTTGAGGCAGTTCCTTGAGACTCTGAAGTACAATGCTATTACTTTCAGTGTGGGAAAATATTTTATAACTTCTAGAAATGCCAGAGATATTTAAGTGCTGACAGCTCAAGACTTGCAGTATGTGTGATGATGTTATGATGGTGCAACTCTGCTTCCCCCAATTTTCCAGTGCTTTATAAATGTTGTGTAAGGAACTGGTCATCCCCTTTACTAATGTAATTCTTCATTAGATAGTGACTGCTTGCATCAATCTTCTGCTTTGCGAGTTAGACCAACCGAGCTATAAAGAATCAAGAAAATGCACTTGTCCGTGTCTCCAAATTGAATAACTACTGTTCTCCACGTTTTGCTCATTCAGCCATTTGATTGATTTTTTTTTTTCCTATTGAGTTGGAAAGGAACCAAACTGGACTGGCTTTATTCCAGAGGGTGAATAGTGCTTCATGAAATGCTTCTGCTTTGTATCCTATTGAATGATTGAGGGGAGTGGGAAGGGAGATTAAATTGAACTTGACCACCTTTATGACAAGTGGTAGCGTAAGGATACTGGAGACCGTTGAGATGGCTTTCTTTATTTTGCAGATGTTTCTGCAAAGTTTATGGAGGACATTACTGTGTCTTTCTGTGTCCAGTCCTTGCCCTCTGGTGTCCATATGATCATAGAATCATACAATCATTAGGGATTGGAAGGGACCTCAAAAGATCATCTAGTCCAATCCTCCTGCAACAGCAGGATCGCCTAAACCAAGTCACACAGGAGCACATCCAGGCGGGTCTTAAACATGAAGGAGACTCCACAACCTCCCTGGCAGCCTGTTCCAGTGCTCTGTCACCCTCACTGTGAAGAAGTTCCTTCTCATATTTATTTGGAGCCTCCTATGTTCCAGTTTACAACCATTACCCCTCATCCTGTCGCTAGATGACATTGAGAAGAGGCTGGCTCCATCCTCCTGACACCCACCCTTCACATATTTATAGACTTTAATGAGGTCACCCCTCAGTCTCCTCAGCTCTCCAAACTAAAGAGACGCATCTCCCTCAGCCTGTCCTCATAAGGGAGGTGCTCCACTTCTTCATCATCCTTGTTGCCCTATGGTGGACTCCCTCCAGCAGCTCCACATTCCTCTTGAACTGAGGATGATAGTCTAAAGGAGTTTATTAGTTTATTTAGCTTTATGCAAGAATTGGAAAAAACTTTCCAGGAAGGTCTCTTATTGGGGGAAACATGACTCTTGGGTGGGTTTCTTTCTTCGCTTTCACCCAAGTGGATCCTTGCTTATGGACTGCTATATGCCCATGCTGGTTGGAAAACTGTCCACCAACTGTAGTTTACAGTTGAAGCAGTTATCTCCCTGTCGTAAATACTGAGTTGATTAGTTGCTTTTTTTGTTTATCTCTTTCCGTAACTGTTTTCCTGTGTCTGAGGCAACAGCCATGCAGAACTAACACCACTAGTGTTGCATCTAAGTTCACTGAGAAATTGTTCATTACAGCTAACAACAGTTAATTCTGTCTTACATTACTGCTGTTACCCTTCTAGGCAGTCTTGGTTAGAAAATGCAAAAGTTGCAAGAACTTACTAGGCCAGTGTAAATGAAATTTGTTTTGATTAGGGCGATGGCTGCTACACCTTCAGTCTGCAACTGTTTGTTGTCTTACACTGATGCTGAGTAAAACACTCAGTGCCTGCAAAAACACAAGCAGATAAACCTTGTTTTTTAAACAAATGGAGATGGTGTATTCTTTTTAATTTATTTTCTAACTTACGAATTTAAATATGGTTAATGAACATGCTAAGTAAGATTAATCCTGTTACATGTAGCTCATACTTCCTTTCTAGATTTCTGTCTTAATTTGTGTTGTTTATCTTTTTATTTTTAGCAATTCAGAAATGGAGTGATTGCTAAAAATAGTAGTATATGTAACAAGGCATTTCCTTTTCCTAGGAAACTGCATGATTCCCTTGCAAAATCAGAAAACTGCATCTGTTTGAAGCACTGCAATAGGCAGATGGTGTGGGAAGAGGGGAGAAGAGAGGAAGCAGGATTTGGGGGAATGTAGTCCTGAAAAAAGAGGAGATGACTGATTTCCTGTAATGGTTTCTCTTAGCTATTTGGTGCATTTACCACAGTGTTTAAAGAATTGTTTTGAAACTTCTAAAATGTTACTTCTGTACAAGTTGGAAACTGCCTTACAACAGCAACGTGGTTGTTTAGAAAATGGGATCTCTAGAAATACCACTTAGCAATTTGCTTCTGAATATGTCGTGTTTGAAAGGAGATGGGGAAACCCTAAAAAACCGTTTCTGTCACTTTTCTTAGGTTTTCAGTACTTACTCAAATGAAGACTATGATAGACGTAATGAAGAAGTTGACCCTGTGGCAGCCTCAGCTGAATATGAACTTGAGAAAAGGGTGGAAAAAATGGAAGTATTTCCTGTGGAAATTGAAAAAGGTGCAAACCAAACCTTGAACACTTGCACAAAAGATAAAACCATTTTAAATAGTATTTTCCTTGAATTTAGGTTTGACATTTTTGACTGTGTGTTCAGGCTTTCATTTGTGGCTAGTTCTGTTGAATGTACTGAATATTAATTGTGCAGATCTCTACGAAGTGCAAATTGTCATACTTAACTGATGTTAGGAAAGCCACACTACAGAATTGTAGATCTGCACCAAAATATATGTAATTTATGAATCTGAGTATCTCCTCCAGATACCATGATGGGAGGTCATAGCCACAGAACAAAAAGACTTTAAGTAGTATCTAGATAGACAATATGTTATCTTCTCTTTTTCTTTCTTTTTTTATGTATTTTTTCATCTTTTTTGGGTGGAAGGACTCAGAATGCTTTTAAACACCTCCCTACAAAATGTTAACATCTTACGTGGCTTACGTTGGATTTTTGAATCCCTTAGGTGACAGTGGTCTGGGCATCAGTATCATTGGAATGGGAGTTGGTGCTGATCAGGGTCTGGAAAAACTAGGTATTTTCGTGAAAACAATAACAGATGATGGAGCTGCGCAGAGAGATGGACGGTGAGTTTATTATTGAATTGATTGTGCTTTTTACAAATTTCTGAGACAACTAATTTTCATTTGGTATATTAATATCACTAAAAAGTTGAATGTAGCTGAATAAATACTACCTTCATGCCTTATGTTAGTTTTTCTTAAATGTGAGATTTATGTAGTGTAGGACATTTTTGCTAAATGATTGTAGATCTTTTTACAGCATATATGAGAAAAGCTTAGAATGTGCCCCTGTTAAAAATGCCACAAAATCACTGTGTAAATAGAATATGAAAATAACACCAAAGACTATGTAAATTTTAATAGGTATTCTACATAATAACTGAAGTTCAGGAGATTGCTTTTAAACTGTTAATTTCTTGGAACTCAGTATTTCTCAGGTATAAACACTAGTGAGTGCTAAGTGATTCTGGTCATGTCAAAAATCTGTGAAGCTAAGATATGTTTGTCAAACTTAGCATTTGTTTGTTTTGCAGAATTCAAGTAAATGATCAGATTGTTGAGGTCGATGGCATAAGTCTAGTGGGAGTTACTCAGTTATTTGCAGCCACTGTATTAAAGAACACCAAAGGCACAGTGAGGTATGTATATTTTCTATGAAACAGTAGTTTTCTTTCTGCCATTTTTCAATAATTGAGAATACAAGACCATAATCTGAAAGTTCTATAAAGTTGTCAAAGTCAATAGTATGATGAAGGAATTTCTTAAGTATATCTTGAGCTTTTTGCTGTAAGGCAGCTTGTTTTTCTTCTGTAGGTTTCTGATTGGGAGGGAGAAGCCAGGGACTCAGAGTGAAGTAGCCCGCCTCATTAGTGAGACCTTAGAGCAAGAGAGATGTCTGTATGAGCAGCACTATGTTCATGATGATACAGAGCAGGTAAGACATCGTACTGCTACGTTCAATGACTTCGGCAAGCGGAATTAAAGATTTTTTTAATTAAACTGAATCAAGTAAATCAGGCAACTTGTTTTCTGTTTTTAAAAAGCACTGCACCGCACTATTATCAAGGCACGTGATTATCACTACTTGCTGTACATCCTATCAATCCAAGAAATGGGTTTTTTTAGTATCAGCTCTGTGTGATTGTTTTGTGCATAGCTCACACAGCTTTTCTCTCCATGTCTTTTCCGGAACTTTGATGAAGGTGTTTGCAAGACAGCTTCAAAACTTACTGTATCTTTTTCCTTTCTTACTTTTAACTAGTTCAGAAAAGTTTTGTAACTGTTTGGATTGCTTAAGTGTGTGCTTTTGTTATTGTTGCTGCTGTAATGTAAAGTGTGCCTGTGTTACACAGTGTTGTGATTTTCCCATTTTGTTCAGGATGATGACTATGATGATGAGGATGATGACACATATGAGTCACATTTACATGAAAAATCTGTTGAAGTTTTTGATCTTCCTGAAAATGAAGATATCTGCTTACCACTGGATATGGATTCAACACAGTCTCTTCTTAAATTTAAAGAGGTGTGGTACCAGTTTCTTAATGTATTTTGTGAAGCAGTGGGGAGCATCTGAACTACATCGTTGTGGTTATAGGTTTGTTTTTTCCCAGCATCTCCAATAAATCTCTCTGGTAAACATCCCTTGAAATGTAGGTTTTCTGTAATTTTCTGATCTCAGTGTATTTATATTTAAATATTTTGTGCATAACATATGTATTTATATTAAGTGGTCCTTTGATTTAAATAAAATTTCAAACGCTCTTGGTAACAAGCATTAGAACCTAAGCACTACTTCCTTCCTTGTGATGTCTGAACATTGCATTAATTAGATACGATGCTTCTCTTAGCTCTTCTTTGGCCCATTGAACTTTACATTTATTTGCTGCATAGTAGAATGTGAGCACAGACATGGGGGGACACGTCCATTCTGATTGATCTCAAGTAGTATGTGGAAGACAAGAAATCCACATCTAATCTCTTGATACAGTCTCTGAGCTCTTAGAGAAGTCTGTGCCTAAAAGCACTTGATTCTATAGACAGGTATGATTTTGGCTTGAAGGGTTTTTGAGGTTGTCTCTTCTGGATTTTTTTAATGATGTATTTTTTTGAAAGTATTAAAGTTGTAAACACAATGGGGCATTCCAGGCTCTGAATTCTAACTTGATATAGTTGGAATCATACTGGGAAAACTCTGCCCAAGGACCGTGTTAGCTAGCTTCATGAATGTGCTGTTATCAACATAATCTAAATAGAGGACAGTCATGGATTCATTTGTTCTAATACGTGCTGTGTGCACTGTGCCTTGCCAAAACTAAAAAAGAATCCCCTCAAGGTCACAGATGCAAAGCAAGATACAAGAGGTAGTAACTAACAGGTGTCCAAAAAACATGCTGTTGTACTGCTCTGCGTCCCGATTCCTCAAGGTGTGTTAATTATGATCTGTACATGTGATTAGGCGTAGCTTTTACGCAGTTCTAATAATCCTATGAAGATGCATGGTATAAAGTACAAAATTACAACAAGTACTTTTAAAAGAAAGCTTGCACATTTATTTGTAACTGCTGATGAGTAAAAATATATATATTACTGTTCAATGTTTAGTTGATTCAATTCTCATCATAAATGCGTTGCTGCCTTTTCGTTCTTTTGGTACCTTGAAACATTTTTTCAATCTCCTAATTCCTTAAAGTCTAGACAGTAATGTGTGAGTGTCAACCGTAGGGGTCATGTACTGATTTTTGTAGCAAATAGAATACCATGGGACATTTTTGGCTTTTTTAATAGAGGCTTATGATCACTTTTTCTGCAATTGACAAGGAATTAAGTTAACTTTATGCTGCCATACAAATGGTTTGAGGGAAATGGGAATTGGGGGCTAGTGCAATTAGCATTTAAAGTATGGTTTTGATTGTGCTCATATAACTTCTTGTTTGTTTCAGCTACAATTAAAACATGCAGTAACAATAGCTGAAGTGAATCAACTGAAGGATAAAGTAAGTTTTCAAAGAATCTTATTATGTGTTGGAGGGTTGATTTTGCTTTATTAATTCTGCCTACGCATTTTACCAAGAATCAGCAGAATGCAAAAGGCAGCAATCTTTTTTAGGCCTCGGGCTCTATATCCTCTTTGTTACACTAGACAGGCATTTCTAAACTGAACTCCTGCTCAAATTTTAAAAACCCAGCAAAAAACTCACAGAACAAACAAACCCAACCCCCAAGTCCCAGTGTGCCATTATAAAATAAACGCTTCGGTGGTACTTCTTAGAACAGGACTGACTGTAGTGCAGTACTCCATGAAACAAGCTCCCAAATAAATATGAGAACATTTTGAGTGGATTTTTAGTTTTTAATAACAATAGCTATTGGTGTTTTTCTTGTACTCTGCAAATGTTCAGAGCTGCAAGTGTAGACAAACAAAGCAAAGCTTCTTTGTGTTATGATAATTCTGATTTTGATTTCTGACACTGCTCTGTACTCTTAAAGTTTGGCCCAACTGGATTGCTGACTGGGTTGCTGATAGCTGCTAAAATGTTGGTTATTACCCCACTTATGATTCAAGAAATTCTTGCTGCTTTAAATCTTTCTGTTCTGTCACCAGGTGATCTTAAATGGTTTCAAAAGTTGTGATGTCTTCACTGTAAATGTTGTCCCAAAGGAGGCATAGACAAACTTAAGTGGTATCCTGCCTGCTCTGTCCTCCAAAGCCTGAGGAACTTCACATTTTGACATTCCCTTTTATAATGTGGCTGCTGTCAATCTCAAGGGGCACCATTCCTTTTCTTTGTTGAGGGCATGTTTGGTGTTTTTATACACTAGCCCCAGGAAAGCAAACCATGGATATGTGAGCATGCACTATGAAAACCGATGTTTTATAAGGTAGTACCAGGGAAGATCTACCAATCTCCTTAGCTTTCTTCAAAAAGCTCTTGGTAGCAAACTGGTCAGACAGGAAGCTTGTCTTACGCAGGTTTTGAAGGTGATCAAAATAAGCCTCTGCAGAGGTATTATGCAATACTGAGATCTTGAACAAGTCAGCATAAGCCAACAGTGAAGGTTTTACTCATTTAGTTTCTTCAAAAAGAAACAATCCTAATGAGAAAAAGCCAGTCTTGGGTTTGGCTTCTAAACTTACTTGGATTAACAAGGGTTGAATGAATTGATGCAATTTCTATAAAAGCTCAGTGTCTCATTTTAATACTGCTGATTAGTATTTAACTGTTATTAGCAACATTCTACTTAAACAACTGTTTTAATCATTTAGTTTAGGTTAATTCCTTAAGTATTAATTTTTGCAGTTAAAAATTGTTGAAGCAGAAAAAAATGAATGGAAAATGAATCGAGTCCAACTTCAACAAAACTTAGATGAAAGCAAAGAGAAAATTAAAAAGTTAGAGACCTACTGGTTAGAGGCACAGAGTTTATGCAAAACAGTAAACGAGCACCTTAAAGAAACTCAAGAACAATGTGATGCCCTTGAAAAGAAATACAGCAAGGCCAAGAAATTGCTTAAGGATTACCAACAAAAGTAAGTACCCCAGAATACCAGGTCTCTGTTTCTTGCTTGTATGTTTTGCACATTATGGGGAAGACTGACAGCGCTTAGAGTTAGGATTTGCTTTACACATTGTCTATTACTTTGCCAGATTATAGGCAAGAAATCAGCTTCTGGGCAGATTCTCCAGAATTTTTGCTGCTGCTTGGGAAAATTATTTACTATTTCAGTAATGCATGTTTGAAACAAATTAGATGAGAAATTGTAATGCATCTATACTTTTGAAGGAGTACTTGAGATGTGGCATGAGGAGTTACACAATACCTTTTACTGTTTGTGGGCAAAAAAAACCGTCTAGCTTTGATCAACGTAAGTGTTCCAGATTGGGTAGGCATCAAAGAATGCATACATACACATTATGTATATTTATACTAAGAGCCAGATACGTGTGATTCAATCTCAGAAGTTATCCTGTAGTGGAAAGTAAAGGAAATTATGAGAAACATTAATGAGCTTGCATTTGATAATTACTCGTAAGCATAATACTCTTGCCTGCTTTTTCTCTACTCATTATTTTTAAAGGCAGTTTGCAATCTTTTGCTTGGTAGTCTGCATCTGGAGATGTTGCTTTTCACAGTGCATTCTTGTGTTATTTGGTGAGCTTTTTAAAGGTCTCCTTTCCCCTCTCTTCTCAAGCTTATCCACGTGGAAGCTCAAAAGTACGTTGAGATGACTGCCAACATGCTATGTTCCATTTACTCACCGTTCAGCAAATTCCTTTTACTGTGCCTGAAGCTTTTGCATTCTATGTAGATGTATTACACTTCTGGTTTTGTTGTTACTCTGTCCGACTTGCAGGAAAGAGCAGCTTTTATTTTTGCTTCCATCGTGTAATCATTGTTTCTTTGTATAAAACCCTGCTGTTGCGATTTCTTAAGGATGAACCGAGTAGAAACTTGAAACACAATTTATTTTCGCACAAAGAACTTCACCGCAGATTGTGGAACGAAAATACTGTGCTTGCATGCAACTAATGCTTTAAATATATATGCAACTTGCCACTTTTAAAGGTAGAGAAATTGTGACTTGATAAAAAGTGTTGCAACACATCCTTTTTCAGTCCAGAGTAAATTATAATGTTGCTTAGTTTTCTTCATTTCTGTGTATTACTGTTTCATATACATGTATTTATTTTATCTTTTCACCAGAGAAATAGAATTTATGAAAAAAGAAGAGGATCATTCAAGGCTACTTGAAGAGAGAGATCAGAAATATGCAGAACAGCTGAAAATGTATCAGGAAAAAGTAAAGAAGTATTATATTTTTAAATAAACAACTGCATTCTTGCAGAGTTGAGTCTCATTTCTAAACTTTAATTCTTGCAGATTTTGGAGCTTGAAAGTAAATTAAAAGTATATGAGAAAATGCCATATATGTTTGGTGATGGCAGTTTATTGGAAGAGGACCCTCAAAGTCCAGGGCAATATAATGAACAGTCAAAGGTGAAAGAAGAAAACGAAAAAGAAACAGAATCAGTAGAAGAAAGAGTAAATTCTTCAGATACGTTCATTTCTGGTACGTACGTTGTAAGATCTTTCGATGTGCATTTAATAAAAAGTAGGTGTTACATTTGTGGTTGCTTTTTCGTTGTTAAAAAGAGTTTGCTCTTTCGCACTGAGTAAGTAAATGTTTGATGTGAACTGATGTTTGTGGAAATTTGTGCTTAGGTCCGCAACATTTTCAGTGTTGCAGTTACGTGTTTCGTAGCTGCTGTGGGAAGGAGGAGATAGATGGAAGAGATCTATCTTCACTGTTCTTCAGACTCTGTGTCTTGAAGCTGGTAATGTTAATGGGACTACAATGCGGAGATATGTCAGTTAAAATCCCAGGGACTGTAAGGTGCGGGTTTATGTCAAAACATGCTATGATTTTTTAAATTCGTTGTGTAATTTTATGAATAGTCATGAAATACCAGGTGGTGGCTCAAATGAGAAGCATTTTGTAAAAAAATTGATAGATGCTTCTGTATTTGTAAAGAGTTTCTGTCTTAAAAAGGATGGGAAAGTACATTTTGGGCACAAATTCTCGTTTGACATTAAAATTCCAATTTCAAGCTGTAATTCAGTTATATCATGATGTTGGTTTCTTCAGTTAAAAAAAATCCAAAACACTAGGTAGAAATATATTTCTAGTTACCTAGAAATTGCTATTACAATATGTTAACATATTGTAGAGTTATATAAAAGTATTTTCATTTGTTGGTAGAACAAGTCTGATTTAAACTCTGAAAGTTTTTCTGGACACTGGGTTCAAGAACTTGCCAACCTAGATGTTCTTGCTTGTTTTTTTTAAAGAAGTGCATATCTGTTGCAGATTTTGATGCTTTTGTTGGTGATACTCCCAGATTAGACACCAGTGCTCACAAAGCAAAAGCTCAGCTTGCTTTGAAAGTAAAACGCCAACCACCTTCTCGATCAAAGCTTAAAGAATCTCTTGGGACGGGACAACAGACTTCAGGTCTACAGGTACTAATATTCATAGATAAATATGCGTTTCAGAGGCTGAATGTTTACACCTGAATGCAGGTGTAAACACAGATAAAACTGCTTCATTCAGACTGATAGAGCATCATACCTTTATGCTGTAGCAAGAGAAAAACCCAGTTTGGGTTCACAGCACAGATGTGGTCTTTGATGTTTCCTTTGTGGCACAGTAGTACAGTTAGCAAGGCAGTATGCAAGCTTGTTGTATTCTGCTTTTACTTGCTGAAGGGTTTTATACAGTGACAGTGGTATGTTGTAAAATGTGCTTATCTGCCTTGTAATTGCTTCATGAAACAAGTGAGCTACCAAATGTCTTCAGAAACTAAACCCTTCTGAAACGCTTGATTATTCCATAAATAATCATGTAAGTCTACAAAAAGTATACCAGTAGAATGTTTTGGTACAGTCCTGGAATAAAGTTGAATTGAGGTATGAGGTACATAGTTGGTGTATTAGAGCATCTGTTCTAGAGAGGAGAAGACTGAACTACTTCAGTTAAACTGAAAGGTGGTTGCATTGAATTGCACTGAACCAGAACACCTCTGGCTTGGATAGATGAAAAAAAAAAAAAGCTCTGTATAGAGGTGAATAAAGAACACAAATAAAAGCTTCAAGTGATTTAGATGGTATCAACAAATGATTCAGTTAAAAATTCCCTGAAGAAGTTTGTGTGTACTACAGCATATCCTTACATCGTGGTGAAAGACCAAATAGCAAATTATTATATGTCCTGCATATCATGAAATAACTATTGATTTTGTTGAAGGATGAGGATTCAGAAGATACTGCTCTCAACAGAGAACCTTCTGCTGCATACCTATTAAAGACTTTAGAATCAAGTGAAAAATTAACTTTCCCATGCCTGGATGATGTAGATCAAAAGAGTGAAAAGCCTAGACAGACAGAAAGCACAGAAAGTCCTCTTGAATCAAGTCCTACTGCTTCCACACACTCTTCTCCAGTACATAAACCAAACAACGAAAATAGCACAACTACTCATTCACCTCCTCCTGAAGATATGGTTCCAAGTTCTTCTCAAGGGAATCCCAAAATCATTAAGCAAAGAGAAGCAAAAGGGAAAGGAAAAGAGACCAAGGGTAAGAATTAGGGGTTTGCTATTAGTTTAATCCTTTTTGTTTATTACAGATTTTAGACAGGAATGCATATTGGACAGTGAACTGCTTTGAACGAAAGTGTATTAACTACAAAATGAACAACCTGTTCTAAACTAAACTTCTTGAAGAGATAACAAGAAGTAGTGAGCAAAAACTATGCAAGTTCATCTTACTCTATTTTTACGTACTGAAAGATTTTGTTATAGCAATAGTATGTTTTGAAATTTATCTGTATTGTGTTAGTTTCTACAAATTTTCTACAAAACCTAAGTATTTCTAAAATAATTTGTAGCTCCAAGGCTTCAAGTCAAAGTCAGCTTGGTAAAAGCTGAAATCTATAAATGTAGGGAGTCTGGTTGGTTGCCTTGACAGCAGCTAGAAGGAAATTAAGTTGACACAGATAATCAGGTCTTAACAGATTTCCTCGAAACACTAGGCTCGTAAGTATTACAGAGTAGGTTTGACTGGTTTCCCAATTCCCAGAAAAATTCAATGTTGACTTTATGCTCCCAGACATTATCTAGGTGTTTAAATGAGATACAGATTCTGAATGCTGTGGAAATACTGCATGATTCATCTTTCCCTCTTAAGATGTTTCTCACTAAGAAAAGGTTAAAGGTATTACAGTCAGCCTAGCACTGCTAATCGTAGTTTGATAGAAATATTTTCCTTTTCTGAATAATTGAAAAAGGCATCAGTCAGGCACAATATTTTAAATGCCTAATAACTCCCTGTAGTCACCTAGCTTGATGTGTAAAGGCAGGTTGTGCTTGGTGTCTTTCCTGTACAGCTCAGACAAAGCTTAGCTGTTAACACCCTGAACACAGGATTTGTTTTACACTCTTCTCTTTCAGTGTGTTTCTGTAAAGTCTTAAACAAAAATAGTGTCCATACCAGCTTCTTCTTGTTTAGGTTTTTGGGGTTTTTTTAGAATCTTATGTCAGGTAAGTAAGTGACTTGGCTTTCTTTTCTAAATTTTTATGAGAGCTAAAGCATTGCATACATTTTCTTAAAACTGATAGTTATTGGAAGAGCTAATGAATGCAGTACGTCGAAGATGAGGATTGGTATTGAAAGCTCACTCTTTACAGGCAAAATGACACTAAGTGCTACTTTCTGCTAGATTGTAGATTTCTAACCATTTTTAAATGTCTTCATATTATTTAGTTGAAATAATCCTTTCTATTACCATCCCATTCACTCATATATCAGTCTATTTTAAGAGCTTACCTCTTGTTAAAATACTAGCTCTGGAGAAAGAGGGAAACAAACATTAAAATTAATTCTTCTTGTGTGTAAGCTGACAGGAAAAATAACCAGTTTAACTGGTAGTTAAAATTAATCTGATGCCACATTTTTAGAAAGAGTTGTGAACCTTTCAGATTTTGTTGTTGATCAAAAACTACTGATCAGATATGAAGGGAGGTCACCTAGATCAAAAGGAAAACCCCTGTCCTGATATCATAGGACCATAGGATGTTAAGGGTTGGAAGGGACCCAAGAGATCATCGAGTCCAACCCCCCTGCCAGAGCAGGACAAAACTATCTAACACAGATCACAGAGGAACGCATCCAGGCAGGCCTTGAAAGTCCCCAGAGAAGGAGACTCCACCACCTCCCTGGGGAGTCTGTTCCAGTGCTCTGTGACCCTCACAGTAAAGAAGTTCCCCCTGGTGTTGAGGTGGAACCTCCTCTGCTGCAACTTACACCCATTGCTCCTTGTCCTATCACAGGGAGCAAGTGAAAAGAGCCTGTCCCCCCACTTCTGGCCAGCCTTCAGATACTTATAAACAGACAGTGAGGTGGGTTAACTACTGAAACTTGCATATATTTTTAGAATTAATATTACTATTTTTCACCCCTCTGTGAAAAGCAGAAGAAAAGAAAAATGAAGACAGGACAATGGAAGCAAATGAAGGAACATCATCAGGAAAGTCCAAAAGGAGATTTCCAGATTTTGGGTAATATTTTTACTTGTGTTCATTTGAAAATAAATGTTTTTTAGTGTTAATTTTGAAAAATAACATGTTCTCTAAATAAAAAATGCTGATGAAACATCAGCAACAACATCACTGGACAGCTTTTTAATCTAGAATTTGTAATGCTGCATTCATGTCTCTACCATATTTTTCCCCACAAATTTGAGTTCTTCAGTTTTTATCTGAATACGCGATTTTCCTATTATTTAAATTGCAAATCCATGCATGGTCTTCTGCCCAAGTCTTGCTGGAGACTAGATTCTAATGTCCTGCCCTGCCAACACTATTTCACACACAGAGACTATAGTTAGTAACTTGCAGTGACTTGCAAGTTAGTGACTTGCAGCCGGTTGCATTGTATGGAATGGCCTGCCCAGGGAGGTGGTGGAGTCGC
>VXBP01004342.1:0-58839 GCA_013400115.1 Rhinopomastus cyanomelas
CAATCCCTAATGTTCTGTGATTCTGTGAAATTAATGGATTGTAAGTTGCCATCTGGCACTTAAGAACTCCACAACAGAGTAGGTGTTTGCACCCAGCAGAAGTTACTCATGTTGAAGCAGTTCAGGAAGAGCTACATCGAGAGGGAAGAATTCACGCTGGAGAAGTCCCAAGAGGACTGTCTCCCACAGGTGGGATTCCATCCTGGAGCAGAGGAAAAGTGAGGAGTCCTCCCCTACAGGAGGTAGCCTAAGAAACAACCTATGATGAACTGACTGCAACTCTCATTTCTGTCACTCTGTAGCAGTGAGGGCAGGGGCAAGTAGTGAAAAATCAGGAGTGAAGCTGAGCCCTTCCAGGAAAAGGGAATGGGTGGGCGGGAAGGCATTTTTAGATTTGGTTGTGTTTCTCATTATCCTACTCTGATTGGCAAGACTGCATTGGTGTTGAAATTAATTGATGTTGTTTTCCCAAGACAAAACTGTTCTTTGACAGTGACCACAATTGGTGTGTCCTCCCTCGCCTTGTTTTGTGCAGTTGTAACCCTAAACCAAGCTTAACTTGAATTTTTAATGAAAGCCATAATCCTCCTGCTTGAAAAAAGGAAGAAAACCTTTAACAGGGCAGGTTTTAATAACAGGGTAGGTTTTAGATCTCCTTAAATAAGGGGGATGGAAGAAGCAAACCATACCTACCCACCTCCCAAAACCACATGGTAAAATGTTATGTAATAACCCCCAGAAAAATAAACAATGACCCACAGAAACTACCAGAAAAGCTAAATGTCATTTTGCTTATATTTGTTACTGAAGATATAAATTATGTTTCCATTTTCCTGGGAAAAAAAAAAGTTCAAATTTCAGGTAGATGAAGCTGATAAGGTTTGCACAGAATGAAAATAACATCTAAAGAACATTCCTGAATGCATAAAGAGCCAAAAGCTCTGGAGGAAAATAATCTGCAAGCTAATCAATGCCAGATGTGCTTAAAGGAGGCTAAAAGAAGTAGGAGCTGTTTGAACAGGGGTTTGATTCTTCAGAAGAGGATGAAGCTGAGATGTTTGGGGAATTTGTAAGCTTTCCTTTAAAAAATTTAGCGAAAGATAATATTGACAGAGAAATGTGCCTTAAAACAGAATTCACCTGTGGTGACTAGAATGGTTTGACCATGTTTTCAGTAAGCCTAATGCTTACTCAAATCCTCTAATGCTGATGAAGTAAAAATTATAACAAAAATCCAGTAGTAAAAGTAAAAAATTATGGCTTCAAATCTTCAGCTTTACTCAATAAAGGATCCTACAGTTTTGCCCATCTTGAAGGCCAGTGAGTACAAATACAACATACCAGTCACACAGTTAAACTACATACAGCTTTGTGTTTTCAGGGGCCCAAAGTAAGAGGATCATTTCCCCTCTGTGTACTGCAAGCACAAGCTGAAACACCATGTACACCAAAGTTAAACCGGTGGCTTGCAGGCTGTCACCCTCAACCCACACCTCATGAACACTGCAAATACTGATCCCTTCAGCAGATTACAACTGGTGCTACTGGCTCCCAGTAGTTAACTGCTCTCACAGCACCCTGGGCAGAGCCACTGCCAAGTGTTTGTGAATGGTTCCAAACAGCAGTAGGAACACGTCAAGAGAACAGAAAGGAGCACAGAAAAAGTACAGATTTTTCCAAGGTTCTTCAGTTCAACATTTAAACGCCTGTCACTCTTCAGTCCATACCTGGGGACAAATGACAGTAGTTGCTTTGTTAGCTGATGACCTTTCCCCAGCTAGGAAGGGGGATCAGGAAAGTAAAGGGAGTTGAAATCAAAACACATTTAATGAAACAACAAAGCTAATTATTAATACTAATGCAAATATAAAGTATACAAACCAATACTCAGCCCATTGAATGCACAATCATCACTTCAGGAACAGAGTGCAAGACCATCAAGGGACAAGAAGAAACAGGAGGAGAAAAGCTGGAGAAGCCCCAGTCTTCAGCAATCCCCCCTCTTTGTAATGAGTGTGACAATTAAGAGTCTAGGATACACCTATGAGCCAGTTAACAGCCTGCAGACCATGGATAGCTTATGACTATGTTTCAGTGAAACTCAGAAAACTTTTAACTCTGCGCATCTAACTTAGGCCACTACTCAGAATCTTTATTCTCATGTGGAGAAGAAAGAAGAAGGCACTAGGCTTTTTTTTCTTATAAACAGTGGCAATTTACAGATACTGCATTGCCTGGAGCACCACACAAAAATAAATATGACCATATTCCTCTGCTTACCTTTCTTGTTAATAGACTTTTGCGCCTCATTCCACAAGCCTCTAGCTGAAGACGCCCTCGCAATGCCAATTCAATTAACATACAGCCACGCAATCCTGAGGAGATGCAATCATTCCAGAACGATGTGTAACCCTGTAAAGAATGAATGACAGGTTATCTTCATCTCCACCTCAAAGCAAATAGAAAAAGAGGCTTCCTTCACTCTCTGAGCAGTTTCCTGCCTTCATAAACTTCTGAAGTAGCATTACTAGTTAACTGCCATTCCTGTACTGAAAACATGAAACACTCATCCCCTATTAGCTTTGACAGTTCAGCATCTGCTCTTTGAAGAACAGAAAACCTCTGGAAAACAATACAAAATGAATCTGAGATATCACAGTGAGCTAAAGTATAGTTTATATATAGTAAAAATAAACCTACTACATGAGTTTCCATCTAGGATTAAATAAAAGTACTCTAAGAAATGTTTCATCTCTTCAGAAAAGACTGCACACATCCTTGCATGATCCAGAAATACCTTCCAAAACTCCTCTAGTGATACATCTCTGAAAATACCCACTTCTGGTTACTTTAGAGAAAAAGTGCTGCAAATGAGCAAAAAAACAAGAGACAGCAATTGATTACTTCCTTTCATAAAATGTACCATACTTCTCTTAACAAACAACAAACACTAGCTTAAGAGCAATTCAGTTTTGTCCTATTCACAGAAAAAAATGTCCAATGCACAGAGATACAAGATGCCCACATGTGAAGTCCACTAAATTTACAAACTAGTTCCTAACTAATCCATGCCATTAGATACAGATTACCAGGAACATAATAATTCTTTCCTTTTAGCACTTTTCCAAGAGCAGCATTATACAGATGTTTTTGAAAAGTCTACAAAAGCTCTGGATGCCTAGAAAGTGGTAACAGAAATGTGTGACAGACAATTATTTGAAACTCCATAAATATAAGACTGTAAAGGCATTTGAGAAGTTATCTAACCAGCCTCCTACTCAAAACAGATAGCATGCAAGTACCAGCTGGTTTCATAACCCAGCCATTCTCTGAATCAAGAATTTGGATGGCACCAAACATATGTCTTCCAAAGAATACAAAACACAAGGTGCAGTATTTGCTTGAATAAAATTAAGGTTTCCGCTACCTTCTTCTATTTCCAATCAAACAGTACACCATAATTTTTGAAATCAGAAAAAATACATGCAAACTAAGCATCTACTGCATAAACTTCCAGCTGTGCCATGACAAACACACACTTCTATTCACAGAAGTGTTCTATTATCATGCAAACAATCACAGTGGTAACTTCCTCCACCTCCCTACCCCACTTCATTTAGTAATGAAAAAAATTCTTTGTAAACTTAGCAATTTTTCAATAAAGTGACATTAACCACACTGCTCCTGGCAGCAACTACCAGATGTAAGTTCCTCTGTTCCAAGAGCTATTTAACAGATGGCGACTGGCTGTAGGTTGCAGGGAAATACAGAATCACAAGATAACTCATATTGAAAGGGACCACAGGAGATCTTTAATTCAACTTGCTGGAAGTTATGAAGGCAGGTCAAGTTGCTCAGGATTCCATTCAGGGAAGTCTTGAAAACAGATTAAGGACAGAGAATGCACAATCATCCAACAGTTTTTCATTAAGTGAACCTAAAAGGCTCACTCTCAAAAAGAGAGGGTTTTTTTATAATTGGGACAACTTGCTCTAGTGGGTCAGATGACATTCAAGTCATAAGAATGCATAGTGTATCGTCTCTTATTTTTGCCCCAGGCTGAGTTTGTTGGTGGTCCACTAGAGAAGGAACATCATATTTCAATACACAGGAAAACATACTGGTGTTAACACAGTAAGGAGTCCTGAACATTCTTAAAGTCCATTACAGTGTCTTTCCATATAGTTAAAGCAGATGGTCGGACTGTACTTGGCACTTACTGCAAAATGTCTCACACAGCTGAAAGAAGCTTCACAGGAGGTCAGTTTACCACACAGCCATCTAAACCATCATTCAAACTTCCTGGTTTAAGTGAAAATGAATAGAAGTAGACATTTGTCTTTGACATTGAAAAGTTTCTTGACACTTGGCACAAATAGCATAAAGCTTTAACTACAAAAGAGAAACAATAATGCTAGTGCCTATTAAATAAGCTACAGATACACAGTGAAGGAAAGTGTTAGAGAGAACAATTGCATAGCAAGAAGGAGAACAGCAATACAGATTAATATACTACTTGCACAGGAAACAGTCATTTTTTTCTTTTTCCACAGACAGGGATTAAAGTTGGTAAATGAAGCTAGCTCACAAGTTAGAAGAGACCAACTTATTTTACATCTCTATTCAACTGTTTTTACAGAAAGTTTTAAAAGTTCCTTTAAAAAATAGTTCAATTCATAACAAATTGATAAAGTCCAACAGACAGCAATGGATGTGTAAGCCACACATGGCTTGGAAGCTCTCCCCAGCTGAAGTCATGGTACCCTGGAAAAGGAGCTGTCATTCTGCACACACCCATTCCCACAGCCATGGCCTGGAGGTCACTGAACGTAATACAGGTTTGGTTTGACTGTTGTTTCAAATAGTTAACATTCTCAAAACAGACTGAAGATCAAAGACCACTATTTACAGAAGCAAGTCTATATAAAAGCACTATGTAATGCTCTTACACAGCATTAGTTTTCTCACAATACACCACCAAATATTTTTACTTTTCCTGCCTTCCTACAAGTCTTTTTAAAATCTTTATAAATATCCTAACTCAACAAAATAGTTATTTCATTATAGTTACTAAGCAGCAGGGAAAAACAGTCTCACAACACGGGGAATTTTTTTTATCTGACAGCAATCATACTGGAATAGCCCTTTAAGCTATGAGTAGCTGCCAAGACAAGATTAAAAAAATGTTTACAACAGTTATGTTTATTTATACAAACACATGACAAAAACATTTCTTTTCAGAGTTGACCTATAAATTTTCAGGTAAGAACCAGTTTTGCTAGACAAGCATAAAAGGAAATGAAAATATGTTTTCCAGAAACTAGTTACCACATTCACTCTGAAAGCTCTGACTTTCAACCCAGTTATGACAAAGCACAGGACTTAACACCAAAACCCTCTTTTTGCTTAAGATTACGTTACCTAAAATCCATGTTCATTAGGCCATTTCTTTCAACTTTCTGCAGCTTTTGTTTTCTCCTCTTCCCATACCCTATGCCCAATTTCCAGCTCACACAGGTCCCATTCCTGTTCAGTTTGACATTAACCACTTGAAACACTCACTTGATTAAATAGTCCATTTCCTAACACTGGCCCTATGCCTCAGTGTTACCCAATCTTCCACTTACCTTCCACTCCCTGCTTTTACCCTGTCTACTTAAATTCAGTTCCCAATCATGGAATTCTTAACACTTCTTATCCTAGAGCAGCCCCTTTCCCAACCCCACACTACTGTCACAAGCAGTAAACACATTTGAAAATCCTAGGACTTGCAAAAAGCATTTATAAGCCTTTTTATAAGCCTTGCAAAAAGCTAGAAATTATAAAGAAATAATGCTCTTCACCAGCTCAAAACTTATCCTCATCAGTGAAAAACCTAAAGGAATCATCTGTTTATTCTATAATAAAGCCATAGACAGATGTAAAAACTCTGTAAGGAACATTATACATCAGCTCTGACAACAGCATTCAAAATTTGGTTGCTATTCAAATATTCCGTTGAAGCACTCAGTACTAAGTAGTACAGAATAAAAGCTGCTGCAGAAGTATTAAAGTATACTTCTATGTGTATACACTTCCTAGGTCATGAGACTTAACCCATCTCACTATGGAACACATTTCCAATTGCCAAGAGACTAAAACTTTAAATTTCTGGATATTTAAAATACTCAAAGTACTGATTTTTGTAATTAAAAAAATGCTTGTAAAAATGTTTTTAAAAAGATGGTAGGTGAGACAACACTTTCTCCATCTGTGATCCAAAAAGGCTCTCTAATTTACTGTGAAAAACAGAATAAGATAACACAACCAGACATGCCTGAAGGTATTTGGCAAAGATCAGTGCCAAGCATGTTAGCAATTTTTACGAAATTTTGATGCTGCTTTAAGAGTTTGCACTAAACTTACAAACATTTAACTTAAGCACAAAGTGATATGGCGCAGTCACTCAGTTACATCTTACTTTGCTCTCTTCTACTCAGCTTTCAGGTAGTTGTCACACTAGCTCTATTTAAAACACATTCCCAACCCATTCCCTCCAAAAGAAAAACACACCAAAAAAAAAAAAAAAGGAACCAGAAAGAAAGAAATCTCAATATTTTCTGATTTCCCAGCACAAATTTACACAAAATTGGCTTGGAGGCAAGAGACCTCCTTTAAGATCATCAAGGCCAACCACTGACACAGCACCATCAGGAAATTAAAGCCACCCAGCAGTAACAGTGCTACTCAGTTAAGTCAGAACAGGAGAGTAGCAGTTTCACCACATACAGCACAGTGAAGAAGAGTGAAAAATCTCTGATTGAGAAGAATTGAAAAGCACTTGCAGAATTTCAACCTTGAAGCTTCAAGATACACAACGATTAGGAAAAACAAAGACTACCTTACTTGGTTAATTCCACCTGTTTACAGACTGTAGCTGCCAATGCATTCTCTAACTTCACCCAGAGAGCCTCAAAACATTTGCAGATTACTTTGCAGACCACAGAACCATAGCCAATGTAAATCAGTTTTATTAGTTTTTTACTAAAAAGCATCATAAAGCTTTGTTACAGTCTGTGAAAACAACTCTTACTTAAAAAAGCCTGCTTACAAAATGAAAATTCTTTCTTTTAGCAGCAACAGGCCACTCAGGACATCCTGAACCACAGATCTGTGTTCAGTTATTCAGTCAATGTCAGGTCAAAATTTTCATTTTGAGCCAGATTCAACTTACATTTATGAAGAACCACAACAGCAGAGGTTTCCTGGGTTATCTGACGGAACACTGCCCAGTCTATCCTTCTCTTGTTAAAAGGCCTTTTAATTTTAAATTGGAGCCAAACAGTACTCTTTCAATCCTCACCCAGCACCCTCTACTTAAAAGCAACACAAAAGATCACCTAACCAAACTGAAATAAGCCAATTTAAGGGGAAACGTCTGGCTATCCGAGCACCTGAATTCACATTTCCAAGAAATTCTGAATCTTTCGTTTATGAAACAAAAACAATAAACAAAAGACAGGCTTAAAGATCTACTATCTGCAATTCTGAAACTTCATGTAGAGATAGCAGAAATAAAATTACGCTTTAACCTTTCCAGTCACCACAGCCCCATCAGATGGAGGGCTGGCCAACTTGAAAAGTAAGAGAAAGCCAAGATAAGCAATTATAGCTCCTGAGGAGTCTGAAAGTTCTACCTCCAAGGCAATACATCTGACAGTCTACCAAAGAAGACCTGAAACCCCAAATTTCAGAGTTTCTGACACAGCAGGCACAATTTAGCTTACAGAGCTTTCACTTCAGCACACTGAAGTGAATTCTGAACTTACAGGTAGCCTATTTTCCATTACAAGAATATTTCATAGCAAAGATTTCAATCAGCTTTACATAGATACTGAAATAGAAAAACCAGACTTCAAACTTTGCGGGAGTTTTGCTATTACATTTATTACTTCTGCAGGAATGGCATTCAAATACTATGTTTGTGGTAGCAATATTTAAGATCTGAGCCATGAAACTACTATTTTTCTTTATAAGCCATGAAGCATCTAATTTTCCCAAAGACAGGTTTTTTTCCTTGTCATCTATTCTTTCCAATATGTGGACAACTATTTTTACATCATGTTCTCAGAAATTACAGATGACAGTCACACTGGAAAATACTCTGTCCTTTCTGACATCACAGAAAGTTATTGAGGACAATAATCTCCATGTCTAATTAGTCTCCTGAATCAAATTTAAAAGCCAGTATAATAAAAACAGTCTGAGACCTGTAAAACATACAGGGTTTAGTCCTACTTTTAAGAGAAGAATAAGAAGGAACGGTTGCCAACACATCAACACTATAAGATGGACTACCCAAGGCAAGTTTGGAACCTAGGGGGGGAAAAAAAGCAAAACTTTAAAATTACCTTCAGTTTAGGTCATTTACATGGTAGGGTAAAGCAAATTGAGTAGTCAGCTGGTACAAATTATATATGTGGTACTGATTTTCACGTTGCATAGCACAAATAGCAATGAGCATGCTTTGAACATTTACATAGCATGGGTCACAATGGGTAGCATACCAGCGTGCTTACTTTGAGTGGTTATGTCAACAGTGAGAGATTCATGTTTTGTACATATTCAGAAACAGGTATCTTTTCTTAAAGGTACCTAGAAAGCAGCAGAGAGTAACACCAAGTGAAAACAATGCAGGCAAAGAAACTAATTTAAAACCAACATCACTGCAATTCATTACTTTCCCAGCATAAGCATTTCTTTCAAACCATTAGATGCAGCATCAGGAAACACGGCTTAGTGGACATGATGGCAATGGGTTGACACTTGGACTTGATATGGCCATCTTGGAGGTCTCTTCCAACCTTTATGATTCAATAATCACCTTCTCCAAACCACTTTGAGAAATTAATTTCAGTTTTACTGACTTTCAAATCTATGTTATGGCATCTCATTTTGACCTCACACAAAACCACGTATCATAGAATCATTAGGGATTGTGAAGGACCATGAAAGATCATCTAGTCCAATCCCTCTGAGACAGTAGGATCACCTAGACCAAGTCACACAGGAACACATTCAGGTGAGTCTTTAACATCCCCAGTGAAGGAGACTCCGTAACATCCCCGGGCAGCCTGTTCCAGTGCTCTGTCCCCCGAACTATGAAGGAGTTCTTTCAGATATTTATGTGGAACCTCCTAAGTTCCAGCTTACACCCATTGCCCCTCGTCCTATCACTAGATGACATTGAGAAGAGCCTGGCTCCATTCTCCTGACACCCGCTCTTCAAATATTTATAGACATTAATGTAACTGGAGAAGGTACTTACGCTGCCTTGCCTTAAATCTTAGCGACCTGAGAACTAAAGGCAAGAATGCAGCCCAACAAAGCCCAAACTGCTGATGAAGAAAAGGTGTTGTTTCTCCCCACTGAAGCACATTGCTGTTCTCTCACAAGCCCACCACAGCATTTGCATAATCAGTTAGATGAGAAAGAGGTCCACCTGAATGAAAATGGTCAGTCTCCCTATCCAGTGAGTATCCTGATCATAGTAAATTGGACATTATATTATTTAAATTTGACAGAAAAGTAACAGCATTCCATTCTCAGTCTCTGAATTAAAACCAAGTTCTTTCAGAACTCACTACTTCCCTATTGTTAGTCAACACAAAGCACAGTCAGAACACAATCCACAGACATCATCTGTTACCTATTTGAAACCTATTGCAGAAGACAGGCAAAGACATTTATTCTTGAAATACACAACCATAGAATCATTAGGGATTGGAAGGGACCTCAAAAAGTAATCTAGTCCAATCCCCCTGACACAGCAGGATGGGCCAGATCAAGTCACACAGTCAGTCAGGGTTAGAAGGGACCACAGGATCATCCACTTCCAACTCCCCTGCCATGGGCAGGGACACCCCACCCTAGATCAGGCTGCCCAGAGCCTCATCCAGCCCAGCCTTAAAGACCTCCAGGGACAGGGCTTCCACCACCTCCCTGGACAACCCATTCCAGGCTCTCACCATGCTCACACTGAAGAACTTCACCCTCACATCCACTCTAAATCTACCCATCTCCAGCATTCCCTCTAGTCCTGTCACTACCTGACATCCTAAAAAGCCCCTCTCCAGCCTTTTTGTAGGCCCCCTTCAGATACTGGAAGGCCACAATAAGGTCACCTGGGAGCCTCTTCTTCTCCAGACTCAACAGCCCCAACTGTCTTACTCTGGCCTCATAGGAGAGGTGCTCCAACCCTCTCATCACCTCGTGGCCCTCCTCTGCACTCACTCCAGCACGTCCACAACCTTCTTGTAGTAAGGGCTCCAGAACTGGACGCAGTACTCCAGGTGGGGTCTCACCAGAGCAGAGCAGAGGGGGAGAATCACCTCCCTCAGCCTGCTGGCCACACTTCTCCTGATGCAGACCAGGATCAGGTTTGCCTTCCNTCTCCTGATGCAGCCCAGGATCAGGTTTGCCTTCCAGGCTGCAAGTGCACACTGCTGGCTCATGCTGAGCCTTTTGGTCCACAAACAAAGCCAAGTCCCTCTCCTCAGGGCTACTCTGCAGCCACTCACTGCCCAGCCTGTATTTGTGCTTAGGATTGCCTTGACCCAGATGCAGGACCTCACACTTGGTCTTGCTGAACATCATCACATTGGCTTGTGTCCACCTCTCCAGCCTGTCGAGGTCCCTCTGGGTGGCATCCCTGCCCTCCAGCATGTCTGCTGCACCACACAGCTTGGTGTCGTTAGCAAACTTGCTGAGGGTGCACTCAAAGCCTCTGTCCATGTCACCCACAAAGATGCTGAACAAGACTGGTCCCAGGACTGATCCCTGAGGGACTCCACTTGTCACTGGATGCCACTTGCACATGGACCTATCGACGGCCACTCTCTGGGTGCAGCCATCAAGCCAGTTCTTTACCCATCTAGTGGTTTACCCATCAAAGCTATGTTTCACCAACTTGGAGACCAGAATGTGGTGCAGGACCGTTTCAAAGGCTTTGCTGAGGTCCAGGTAAATGACATCAGTCGCCCGCCCCTCATCCATTAATGTTGTGATGGCCATCAGGTTTGTGAGGCAGGATTTGCCCTTGGTGAAGCCATGCTGATTGTACCAAATCATCTCTTCACTATTCGCATGTCTCACTAGTGACTCCAGGAGGACCTGCTCCATGACCTTACCGGGCACAGAGGTGAGACCAATTGGCCTGTAGTTCCCTGGCTCCTCCTTGGTATCCTTTTTGAAAATACGAATGTTTCCCCTTTTCCAGTCAGTGGGGACTTCACCAGATCGCCATGACTTGAATGAATATGGTTTGTGAACCACGAATATGGTCTGTGATGAGTTGTGTTGCAAAATGGGAAATCACAATTGCAACAGAGCTCTTCTCTTTTTAGCCACGGAGTTAATCACTGAAGTAGTAATATTGGAATCTACACAAAGACAGCTGGGATGGGCATCAGTGAAGGGAGTAACAGCCTGTACTGTTTCCAGGTGCACTGCAGTTAGTAAGAATTTTGATCTACCACAGTTTTTACATCAAAGATGGCAGTTTCCCTCATCCTGCACCCTATTTCCAATGTAAGAATCTGTTGAAAGCAATTTGCAACTGTAATTTGCCTCGCAGCTACGATTTCTAATGACAAACACTATTTTTAAGCATTTAGTTTTAATAAAGAGTACCAGACGGCAAACACAGGGCTATCTTATTTCGCCAAAAGGTGAGAACCATCTTGTTATACTGTTTCCTTTTAAGCAATCTCTCAACAATTACTAATACTACTTTGAATTTTTGAAAGCTGTGGCCAAATACAATAACACAAAGTACAAGCAGTACGTACACTGAGAGAAAAGCCAGAGTATGTGGTTATAAGAAAACTACATTACAAATTTCAATCTTTCCTGTTTACCCAAAAGCTTCATTTTCTGAACCCTAAATGCATCTACCATCAGTATTTTTCTACCACAGAAAACATACATACACCCACATTTTGGCATAAACTTACACAATTAAACTGAGATACCTGCAGTAAGGAAGGATGAAGAAGACTGAGCAAACATCACAGAACCACAGAATATTAGGGAAACATTAGCTTCTGATACCTGCAAATGATTCTGTCATTACTTTCCTCTTAGTTGAAAGGAAAATGGCTAATTAGAAAAATTCTCTGCTCTTGTTGGCAGGTAAGTAACTCCTGTGATAACATAACTATAAGCAGAATTCTCAGGTGTATTAAATTCAGTAACACAGCTACTGTAAACAGTATATGGATTCTTTAGATAATAAAAACCTCTTAAAAGTTCCTATTTTATTCAGAACCATCGTCATTCTATAAGGAATAGCTACTGTAATTTCAAATGCTTCTGAAGGGGGTAGAAATTCAGCAAGAATGATCCTACATATGCTCAAATAACTATTGAGCATATTTTATACAGTACTTGACCAAAACACTTAATAGCTTTTTTTCAGTCAAACCTAAACACTTTTGCCAAGCAGAAATCTTACAGTAATGCAACTTTTTAAAATTCTTAGATGAGTTTTCTTCTTTCAGTGTACAGTTGTAAGAAACTTCTTAACATAGAAATAAGCAAATATCTTACAAAAGTAACAGTAATTTTTTTAAATTCACAAAGTTTCAAAGCTCTCAGTTACGAACAGAAAAGCTTCTCAATACCAAGATAACCGTGTATTATTCAGCTAATTTAAGCTCTTAGATAACTGAAGCCAGAGAGCATTTTCCTCCTCAACTGGTGCTTAGATTTAGATTTCTATAAAGCTCAAATCAGCTTCAATAACCTTAGATAGTCTGTAAACACCTGAAATACCTTCATCTTTAGTGAGAACCAACTAGAAGTCTTTTTACTAGCACAACTGAAAATACTTATAAGAAACTGGAGGAAAATTAAACAATAGAAAACAACGGAAGAGGAGAGAAAAAAAAAGCTTCACTGCAACATTTAAAGACAGGCTGGAATGTCCAAAATTATCTGAACCATCAAAGTAAAATTAAGCTGCTCTCAAAGTTACCTTACTAATTAATCAATCCACTTTCACCTTTAGGAGATCAAAAAGACATGTTCCTCTCTATCCAGTGCAGGCTTCTATAATTTAATCTACCTGAAGGTAAGTTTAGGCACAGCGCAGAAGCTGCAGGTAACAAAGAATTAAACCTCAAATAAGAAAGGCTGATACAGTCAAACAGTGGAGACAATCAAGAGATTATCTGCTACTTTAATACACCATCAATGAAGATACATAAAATTATAAAGTCTAACACCTATCGATTTATTACACCTCTAAGAAAATCTTATACACCATGACCTAACAGTCAGACTAAATGCCAGACATACTAAAGCAAAAATCAAACTCAGCTTCCACAGCAGCATCCTCTTGCAAGACATAAATCAATTTCTTTTGGCAAGAAAAGGCATATTGTAACCCCAGCTTATTCACACCCAGATGAAAATATAACAGTTAGGGATTAGGGTCTTGTTTAAGTAACTCTTCAATAATGGTCTTCACCTCTAAGACATGAGACAGGAAGAAAAGACTTCACAGTTCTGAAATACCAAAAAACTAGGAACAAATTAAATTTTTTTCTCATGTTTAGGTTCCACAACAACAAACAACCTTAAAATGCAAAATTTATTTTTTTTATTTTGACAAAGCAAGACTTTAAAGTTATCATTATTTCAGAATTTATAATACAACATTTTTCTTGGGTTATTTTTACATGTGCTCTCTGCCAGATTTTTATGTTCACTCCTAGAGACCAATTCCTTTTTGGTTAAAGACATGATGGAGCTTCACTTGACAGGAACACATCCAGAGAAGGCTACTTTGTGTGCGTTGTATAGATATGTAAGATAAGTAAGAACCAAAACTAAGACACAAATTTTTCAAACAGATCTTCAATGGGTGAGTGCAAAGGTATTTCAGATCCAGTAAAATAAACAGTTCTATCTATGTATGCAACTGGGAAAACTAATTTCTGAAGACAAAATAATTTTAGAGTATGTTAATTTCTTCTACCAGACATTCCTGAAAAACAATAAAAAAGGTAAGAACTATATGCCCCAAATTAGTGAACAGTCAAAACATTGATGTAAATGGACCTTCTAACGTGTCAAAGGAGAAAACATTATAACTTCAAGTAGTTTGCAATTAAAATTAACTTGATTCCTCTTCAATCTTCCTCAGACTAGACTAAGGGTCTAGCTGGCTCTCTGCTGCAAATCTTAACTTCCAAGTAAGCCATCACCTTCTCAATCCACAAGGCTGCAGCAACATCCAGTGATACATCCTAACCTACAGAACTTTTGGAAATTAGTATCTGTTTAAGAAAAAAAAGCAAGACAGAGAGCAGAAGTGTTTATTATTGCAATGGTAGAACCTGAGGATTCTGACTGTGGTCCCACTCGATAGCTTCTTTTGATGTGACTGAAATCACTAGCCATTTTACAGAAACACACATTGTAGTCTAGTTATAAACAGAAGGTAAATTAGTGAGGAAACGATCTGAAGTGTTCTCACAGACATGCTTCACTCAAAAAACCGTCCTCAGCAGTAAGCAAATACAGCAGGATCAGAAAAATAGCTTGCATCCTGCTGAGATCTAACAGCCAGAGGCTTCTTACAACACAAACCTTGCACATTTTTAGTGTCTCTTATCGGTGGGCTGACCCTGACTGGCATATAAAAGTCTCACACACCTGCTCCCCGAACCGTCTGCAGCAGGATGAGGGGAGAGAATAGGAAAAGTGAAAAAGTCCACAAAACTAAATCATTTAGATGCAAAACACTCCCAAGAGCAGACTGACATCCAGGCAGTCGCTGAGTAACAACCACCTACTCACTGCCTCCATCCACTCCCTTTTTGTTACTGACACTGTACAGCACGGAATGTCACTCTAGTCAGTTGAGGTCAACTGTCCTGGCTGTCCTTGCTCCCTGCCTCTTCTGGACCCCAACCTAATCACTGTGGGGTGGGCAGAGTGACAAATAGAGGTGGCCTTGATGCTGTGCAAACACTGTTCAGCAACAGGTAAAACACGGGTGTGTTACCAAGAATGCAGAACATTACATCACACTGGCTGCTGTGAAGAAAATTAACTATCACAGCCAATCAGTGCATTTCACTTAAAAAGAGTAAGAAAAAATTAAATCTGGTATGTCCTTATAATACAGACAAAGGAGGTCTGGAAGTGGCACTCAGACCATGCACAGGGAGAGAGCTGCTGCCAGTGTTCCAAATCCTGCTATTTCTTGATGTTTTCAAGGTGGTCGGGGAGTTTTCTGATACAGGGAAGCTCAAGGGAAGAAAGAGGGATCCAATAGGAGCTGGAATCTCTCACAGCTGAAGCCAAGGGATGTGGCTGGGCAGAAAATGTGGGACATTTAAACTCAGTGAAACCCAAAGCGGCATTCAGACAGCACAGAAACATCCAGCTAGCCATCTGCTTGGTGGTACGCGAAGGGGGGGGGTGTCAACCTGGCAGCAGAAGATAACTGATGACCAGGGTACATTCACCAGTCTATATGGATATGGAAACCCAAACAGAGTTCCCTCAGCAAGACTGTGCAGGTGATGGGTGACAGGGAATGCCACAGCCTCTCACTGATCGTGGGGCAGCTGTGGGAATGGCTGCATGCAGTGTGAACAGGTAGATTATCTGCTTAATCAAGCAACACAGGTGCAAGATGAAGTTGAAAGGCTACAAGCTGAAGTAGAAAGGCTCAGGAGCAATAGAGAGGCTGAAATACATATAAACTGGTGGCTATGTGGTCTGGACAACAGCCAAGTAACAGCCAGAATCAAGAGGCCCCTGTATCCTGCACCTCTCATATGCAAGACAGAGGCCTAAGTAGAACAGTGAGTGGAGGCAAGCACAAGGCCCCTTGTCTGACTCGCCTTTCCAGGGGCCACTGAGCAACACATACGAGTCCCTCCCAAAAGTCAGTCAGTCTAATAGAGATACAGATGATAGGCAACCTATTCTGGAGGTCTTATCACAATTGGATGGGCCTTCCAGTAGTACGACAACCTCCTCACAAAGAAGAGTACTAATTATTGGAGACTCACTCCTGAAGGGAACCGAGGGCCCAATATGCAGAGTTGACCCTCATCACAGAGAAGCCTGCAGTCTGACTGGAGCCCAAATCAGGGGTATCAGTAGGACACCCAATAACCTGGTGAAACTGACTACTATCCACTAATGATCTTCCAGACAGGTGGGGAGGATTGCATAGCCTGAGTGGAATGAAGAAAGACTTGAAGGCCTTAGGACATTTGGTGAGAGGCTGGAGCACAAATTATATTCTCTTAATTACTTCCATTTTTAAGTGAGGACGTGGGATTCAGTCCACAAATGCCTGACTATGAGACTGGTACTACAGGCAGGGCTTTGGGTTGTTTGATAATAGCTGGTTTTAAAAGACACCAGACATGACATTTACACACATCAGGAGGTTTATCTCAGAAGGGAAAAAGGGTTCTGAGGCAGGAATTGGCAGGCTCATTCAGAAAGCTTTAAACTAGATTGGAAAGGGGGTGGGACTGTTGCTAGGTAGGAAGCCATGCAGCAGAGCTCTGGTCTTGAGGAAGACCACAAGGCCTCCCACTATCCTAGAGTGATATCAGAGAGCTCAGCTTGCTCCCTGAAATGCCTGTACGCCAATACACTAAGCATAGGGAACAAGCAGGAGTTAGAAATCTGTGTTCAGTCAGAGACAAGGTGGGACAGCTCACATGACTGGAATGTCATCATGGACAGCCATGTCCTCTTCAGGAGAGACAAATCAGCAAGACAAGGTGGTTAAATAGCTCTTTATGTGAAAGAGCAACTGGAATGTACTGAGTTCTATCCAGGGGCAGATGAAGAGTTAAGAGTTTGTGGGTGTGGATTAAGGGGCAGGCTACCATGGGTGATCCTGTAGTGGGTGTCTATCACAGGCCACCAGATCAGGACAAGGAAGCTGAAGAGGCCTTCTACAGGTCACTGATAGCAGCATCACAGTTACAGGTCCTGGTTTTCACGGGGGATTTTAACTACCTTGATATTTTCTGGAAGTCATACTCAGCCAGCCATCCACTGTACAGGAGGTTCCTCCAGTGCACTGGTGACAACTTCCTGATGCAAATGGTGGAGGAGAACATGAGGAGAGCAGCACTGCTGGACCTTGTACTTGGCTGGGGAGGGACATTTAGGATGTCAGATAGTGACAGGACTAGGGGGAATGGAGCAAAGCTGGAGATAAGTAGATTTAGAGTAGTGAGAGCCTGGAATGGGTTGCCCAGGGAGGTAAGTTGAGGCCCTGTCCTTGGAGGTGTTTAAGGCCAGGCTGGATGAGGCTCTGGCCAGCCTGATCTAGGGTGGAGTGTCCCTGCCCATGGTAAAGGGGTTGGAACGGGATAATCCTGTGGTCCCTTCTAACCCAGACTGATTCTATGACTTGATCTAGGTGATCCTGCTGTGGCAGGGGGATTGAACCAGATGATCTTTTGAGGTCTCTTCCAATCCTTAATGATTCTAGGATTCTATGATTCTACAATTCATGTGGCAAGAACAGAATACCTAGCAGAGTTACCACCCTGGACTTCCGTAGGGCCAACTTTGGCCTTTTCAAGCAATTGCTAGGGGAAATCCTACAGGACAGGGTACTGGCAGGGAAAGGGGACCAAGATAGCTGGTTAAGAACACTTCTTTGAAGCCCAAGATCACAACATTCCAACAGGCAGGAAGTCAAAGGATCCAGAAGACCTGTGTGGTTATACAGGGAACTGCGGAGCAAACTGAAGAAGAAAGTGTATAGGTGATGGAAGGAGGGGATTGCCACTTGAAATGATTACAAGGCTCTAGTCAGAGAACTTAAGGATGTAACTAGGAAAGCCAAGGCCTCCATGAAATTAAACCTTCCAAGAGAGGTCAAGGGCAACAGAAAGTGCTTCAAATATATTGCAGATAAAACTAAACCTAGAGGCAATGTAGGCCCCCTGCTGAATGAGGTGGGTGCCCTGAAGAGGATACAGAGAAAGCAGAGATACTGAACATCTTCTCTGCCTCTGTTCCAGAAGAACACAGAACTGCTCGCTAGAGTTCAGTGCAGAGCCATGAAGATGATGGAGTGGAACACCTCTCTTATGAAGAAAGGCTGAAGGAACTGGGTCTGTTCGGCTTGGAAAAAAGGACACTGAGGGATGACCTCATTAATGTTTATACATATATGAGGATGGAGCCAGGCTCTTCTCTGTGTTGTCTAATGACAGGACATGGGGCTAGAACACAGAAGTTCCACATAAATATGAGAAGGAACTTCTTTACCATGGCAGTTACAGAGCACTGGAACGGGCTGCCCAGGGAAGTTGTGTAATCTTCTTCTCTGGAGACTTTTAAAACCTACCTGGATCTGTTCCTGTGTGACTTGATCTAGATGATCCTGCTGTGCCATGAGGATTGGACTAGATGATCTTTTGAGGTCCCTTCCAATCCCTAATGTTCTGTGATTCTGAGGTGCAATATTGTCTGACTAAACAACAGGTAAAAATTTCATTAATTTTAACTAACTAGGTCACATTAGAACTACAATTCCCTCCTGTAGGTTTTTAAAATATACCATTATCTGTCCCCAAATATAACAGCTATCCCTCTTTTCCACCTTATCCTCTATAATTTAAAGCACTATATAAAGCATGGCATTATTTCCAATTGAGGAGCTGCAGAATGTTTAATTTGGAGTATCTTCATGTGGACGCAAATCAAATTGACAGATTTCTAGATTCAAATTTTGGGCGTCTGGAGAACAGAAGATAAGGGATATCAATTCTGCTCTTCCACGTCTAAGCTTTCCCTAGCTTCATTTTTTTAATTTTCATAACAGGTCTCTCACTTGTTTCATTTATCCAAGCGCAAGCAATTTTCAATAAACAGATTCTTGTAATAATGTTGTGTAAACATTTTCATTATAAGAAAAATTCCACTTACTGCATTGTTTTCACATTAAGTGCTAAATGGAATGACTTGGTGCTTTTAACATGTACTAATAGTAAACTGAAAGTCTAAAATACAGGCTGCAAAGCTACTAAAGCAGAAGTCCCATTTAAATATCTAGTGCTGGCAAAGTAGTAGTAGGAAAAGTAGTTAGGGTTTCCCAAGTGATTAGCATAGATCAAATATCCACCTGGCATTTACCTTAATCTAGTCAATAAATGTTATAGCAGCCTTCTCCATTGCGCAGTGCACAAGACATACTGAAATAGCAACACAATACATACGGAACAATTTTCTTGTGGCAGACTGTTGACCTGCCAAAGCAAAATCAAGTGTCCAATGAAGTAAGGAGAACAGTGTACTGTAAGGTACAAGAACAATTGGTCCAACTTCAAGGTACACAGCCCACGCACAAGAGGTGCCTTGCCCAGCAGCTGAGGACTGTGTAAATAATACAGCCATACAACACTACCTAGTAAGGCCATAAAAGCAGATGACTAGGTCTATACCAGCAAGTAGCTTAGAAGAGTATCAGCCACAGAAAGATATGCACAAAACCAAAGAGATTAATTTCCCAGTGTAATGCATAAATCCTGTAATAGCCACAAATAATAACACAAGGAACACCTCTCCAATCATAAATACCTGACTTACAAGGCATAACATTTTATTATCTTACTGGCCCATCACAAAGACAAAAAACCAAAGAAGTTGAAATGCAGTAGTTCAGTATAGGATACACAGGGTAGGTGGGAAAGACTTGGCACACACGATACTGATTCGCATTCCGACTAATGGCTTAGTCATAATCCCACATACCTTTGTGTTCCTACTCATCCCAGATTACATACAGTGCACTGAGAGGAAGTGTTGTGGTGCTTTTTTTTTTTGCATAGCCCTGTAACATTCATGTTTAAAAAATGTACACAAAATCGTTCTGCAGGAATGTTTTATAAATATTTCTGAAAGAAAATAAATTACTGAATTTATACAAAACCTGTCTAAAAGCTACAAATAAAAAAAAAAAACAGTTAAAAGTGGCACATAGTAAAACAATCTATTTTTTTTCCTCTTTCTTTACTAAAAGTTAAGAGAAAACAGATTAAGAACCTTGTCTTTGTAGAGGAAACCAAGCCACACATTCACTGCAGATCAGGCTCTCCTTCCTGCAGTGATACAAATGAGTATGTGCTGTAGCAACTATGTGTCCTGTCAATAAGAAATCTGCTCCTGAATATACTGTCTGCCACACTTAGCTTGGTCAATTTATCCTTGCCAAGAATGCTGGTTACAGGCAGCTCAGCTAATTGAAAAAAAAATGCTGTCGTATCTTTAGGATCAAAGAACTAAATAAATAATAAAGCCACTTTAATTTTCAGTTCCATGGTTAACTTCCCTTCTAGCTATTAGAGTAATACTTTCTTATACATACTTCACACACTATTTTGTTAAAACCAGACAGCTATAGGAGAGAAAGAACAGCTGCAGCACTTTAAAGTCAGTTTTATTTTTGAAGAGCACTTCGAAAAACTGAGAAGCATCACTATAATGGCTTTAACAATGTTTTTGTCTCTGCGCTACACTAAACTGCTTGAAATGAAATGGACTACACTTGGTAGTTATCCATGAATATATACAGATTACATATTACCCATGCCATAAGAGCAGGGATAACTACAATAGCTGCATGCAGAACCACGGAACAGAAAAACCCTTAGACTATACAGTCAACTTGCACCCAAAATACTGCTTCCAAATCAGCACGTTATCTGAAGAACCCAAAAAAACCAGAATTTAATCCATTGGATTTTAAAGAAACACTTCACAGCATCTTGTACCACACAGAATCGGGTTACTTCTTCTCCACACCTCCTATCTTCTCCTGGCTTGTAATTTATGTATGGATATTAAATAAAATAAATGAGATCAAAAAGCTGTGTGCAATTATGAAAGGAAGGATTTTTCACTATATCCATTACACATTTTGTTATTAGGTTCTGAACATCTGAGAAAAAAAGCACATCTTTGTCAAGGTTTCAACACATTCTTCATACATCATTCCTCAACTGAAATGTAATTTCCAGTAGCCGCCTCTTCATGTTTCAATCATTCATCTCAGAAATTTTCCAGCAAAACTTGGGAGTTTTGAATTAACATTTAGGCTCTTGTTGAAACTTTTAATTGGGATGGGGAACTACTGAAAAGATACAAAGACAACTTTTCAAAAATCATTTATAACACAGGCACAGACTTCTGCATCACAATATGAATTTCACACAGCCTAATCCTTTAAGATCAAAATACAAAATGTAGGAACAAATCCAGACATCAAATTCATGAGAAGAATAAAGAAACCATATTTTAGCACTATCTGTCCAATATAAAACAGCACCTTTAAAGTAGGCAACCTAACTAACTAACATCATAAAAACTTATTTCAATACAACGAAAAACACCCTAAGCTGGAGACCTTCACATGACCTATGTGGACAAAAAACTATACAGTAACGCTGAATCTTCAGCAACAAATGAAGTTTCTGAAGGCCAAATATGAGCAACAAAGATTCAAGATCATTTCTATACCTAACTTAACATCCCCTCACTCTCACAAATAACATTTTAGCAATGGAACTATAAATGAAACCAGAAGTATTCACTGTAGCAGCAGGCCACAGTATATGACAATTATATCAGCATACCTGACATGAGTTTTCTTTTTGAATATAAGCAATCAGTTACAGATCAAATAATTACTTTATCTTAGTAGGTGCCATGTTTCAATAGCTGTTTCAATTTGTCTAGTTTTGGCACACTGTATAGAGGATAGAAGTAGCAGTGTACACTGCTGTATTTGAATAGATTCCCAGTACATGCCAAGAAAGAATCAAAGAGAAAGAAAAACTCAACCACAAAAAAAAAAAAAATCTCCATATATACAAAACTCTTAAATGAACTACAGGGAGCAAGTTTCAGAGAACAGCCACCCAGCCAACCTCTCAGTTTTCTACAGGAGTGAATTACAAGATGTCTGGAACAGGTATAACTGCCCTGCATTCATTTCCTAGCTGTTGTTTTTAAATAATCTGACTTAATATTTTCTGCTTCCTTCTTTTGTGAGCGACCACCTCAGATGCTTCAGCAGGCTCTACAGAAGAATCTCCCTTTTGCTGCAGCTGTGATCTAACCTACCACAATACTCCTTCTATCCTAGTACAGTATTTTATTTCAGTGAGTATTTTTTATTTGTATAGCAACAGACTATTGCTCTACTCTAAGTGGATGAACATGACTGCCTTGCAGAGTCATGTTTCTGAAAGGTTTCCAAATAAGTGTAGGTGTTCATGTAACACTGCCGAAAGAATTCGAGTAATGTGTTTTGTTATGGTATGCTATGTTCTGCCAAGGACATCATATCTGTCATGTTAAACACACACACGCATTTCAGCACATATCTCTTACAACACATCTTGACTATGGAGTACAGAAACAGTTGTGTATACACTAAAGACAAAAATGGAAGAAGACCAACCAGTGGACACACATCAAGTTCAGTTAGGCCAAATGGGACAAAAAAAGAGAGGGTCACATCCAAGAAGCAAGTGCAAACGCAGTTAGTTGTGTTCAAGCATTACACAGACTTCGGCTGTGTCTGGTTTGATGCAGCCAGACATTCCCACCACTGAACCCCTGCTGCAGTGACAAGCAGAAAACACCTCTTAAGTTTTGGTGCAGCTGCTATCCTGAAAGTAGAATTCACATCAGTATCTTACAACACCCTAAAAACATTACTTCATCAGTCCATCATTCCTATATCTTCCTGGAAAACTCTCTCAAGAGTAAAGACTCTGCCACCCACACTTAGAAATTAAAAGTGGTAGGCTGGTACATATGAAGCACTTCATACACAATTTACATGGAATTTAGCAATATTCAAGAGTGCTTATCTGTAGAAAAAAAAAAATCCCCTCTGCCTCCCCCCCAAAAGACTGCTAAGACCAATGTATGTACCAGTGACTTTTCTGAGCCATAAGCTCATTTCAGGAAACATGTATTTTGGCCAATTCAGACTTCTTTTTTAAATGTCTTATATTTACTTTAAATTCAAACATTATCTTATCCTTTTCGAATAAATAGAAAGGCTGTCTTGAGCTTTAAATGTAATGGTTTTCAGTTCAGCTTCTAACTCACACTTCTGCCTCTGCCTTTCCCTCAGACTTCGTGTCGTTTCACAATTATACTTCTCAGATCCTGTACTACTTTCCTCTGCTTGCTGTCTTGAGAAAGTCTCATGCAAAAGCCATGGGAAATCAATTCTGTTGAAAGTAAAAACTCTGTGAAAGTCATTTCCAGACGCAGGAAGTAAAAAAGTTTTGCTTACCTATTAGAAGAGGACAACATAAGAAGAAATTCCTTTCTGAAAATTAATCTGCAGTTTTATTTCCAGTATGAAAATGAAAAAAAACCAACATGGCAAAGCAGTTTACATAGTGGAGCTTGTACACAGTGATACAAGCAAACCTAAAACCAAAACACAAGCCCCAGCGATCCATGACTCCAAAGTCTCACAGTGACTGCTATATGTTCTGCACATAAGCCCCTTGCCTTACAGACATTAGCATTCTTTTTATCTGATGTCTCAGCTGCAAAATCCCAAGAGAATCATGGAAATCTACACCATTGTAGTCACTCAGCTCCTTTTTCCATACAGAGTAATATTAGATAATCTGCAGTATGTGTCACTGCTGTACCTAGCAAGTTTAATTAATTTATAATTTCAATGCACACAAGTGCAAAGCTGGATTTTTAGGTCCTATTAACTTTTGATATACTAGGAAGACTTTCACAATACATTCTTTCTGGGCAGACAGAACATTTACTACCTTGAAATCTTTACCACCTAATGCCCAGAAATTTAGATGCACCCAAGGGTGCTGAGAGAACTGGCTGATATTATTGCCCTCCCGCTATCTATTATCTTTGCCAAATTGTGGCAGACAGGAGAGGTGCCTGAGGACTGGAGGACAGCCAATGTCACTCCAGTCTTCAAAAAGGCAAGAAAGAAGTTCCAGGGAACTATAGACCAGTCAGCCTCACCTCCATCCCTGGAAAAATGATGGAGCGGCTCCTGCTAGAGGGCATCTCAAGGCACTTGGAAGAGAAGAAGGTTATCAGGAGTAGTCAGCACAGATTTATCAAGGGGAAGTCCTGCTTGACTAACCTGATAGCATTCTATCATGCAATAACTGAATGGTTAGATTCAGGGAAACCAGTGGATGTGGTCTACCTTGACCTTATCAAGGCCTTTGACACTGTCTCCCATGAAATTTTAGTGAGCAAGCTGAGGAGGTGTGGGATGGAAGAGCAGACAGTGAGGTGGGTTAGGAACTGGTTGCAGGATAGAGTTCAGAGGGTGGTGATCAATGGTGCCAGGTCCAGCTGGAGAGCTGTGACTAGTGGTGTCCCCCAGGGATCGGTGCTGGGACCGGTCTTGTTCAACATCTTCATCAATGACATTGATGAGGGCACAGAGTGTCTGCTCAGCAAGTTTGCCGACGACACCAAGCTGGGAGGTTTGGCTGATACGGCTGAGGGCTGTGCTGCCATCCAGAGAGACCTGGACAGACTGGAGGGCTGGGCACAGAGAAACCAGATGAGGTTCAACAGGGACAAGTGCAGAGTCCTGCATCTGGGGAGGAATAACAAACTCCACCAGTACAGGCTGGGAGGTGATCTACTGGAAAGCAGTCCTGTGGAGAGGGACCTGGGGGTCCTGGTGGACAACAGGTTAACCATGGCACAGCAATGTGCCCTGGTGGCCAAGAAGGCCAATGGGATCCTGGGGTGTATTAGGAGGAGTGTGTCCAGCAGATCGAGGGAAGTTCTTCTCCCCCTCTACTCTGCCCTGGTGAGGCCTCATCTTGAGTACTGTGTTCAGTTTTGGGCCCCCCAGTTTAAGAGGGACAAGGATCTACTGGAGAGGGTCCAGCGGAGGGCTACGAGGATGATTAGGGGACAGGAGGGCATGGCTTATGAGGAGAGGCTGAGGGACTTGGGGCTTTTTAGTCTGGAGAAGAGAAGACTTTGGGGAGATTTGATCAATGTTTCTAAGTATGTGAAGGCTGGCCAGGAGAGGGGGGGGACAGGCTCTTTTCACTTGCTCCCTGTGATAGGACAAGGAGCATTGGGTGTAAGTTGCAGCAGAAGAGGTTCCGCCTCAACACAAGGGGGAACTTCTTTACTGTGAGGGTCACGGAGCACTGGAACAGACTCCCCAGGGAGGTCGTGGAGTCTCCTTCTCTGGGGACTTTCAAGGCCCGCCTGGATGCGTTCCTCTGTGATCTGTGTTAGATAGTTTTGTCCTGCTCCGGCAGGGGGGTTGGACTCGATGATCTCTTGGGTTCCTTCCAACCCCTAACATCCTATGATCCTATGAACTGAAATGTCACACATAATTTCACCTTCCTCAAGGCAAGACATCCTGAGCAATAATGCCATACACCTCTCTTGTCACACCTAACTTACTTTCACAAAATTACTCAGCTGTGTAGAAAGAGAAGTGTACATATGTACAAGTCTTCAACTGAACAGGTAGAAGCACACATTACTGTGAATATCTGCTGAGTCTAGGCAAGACCTATATGAAAATATGGGATTATAATAATATGGCCTAAAATACACAACTTGAGAAATACAACGTCACTGTAGTGTGTATACACAGATATACCCACACACCTTAAAAACCATTAACTTGGAAAACTACTCTTCATTCATCATCAACCAGCTATTTTAGATGCAACAAACTGTTAAAGACCATACAACTTAGTAGCTTCCCTTCCCCGTTACTCTGTCCTCATAAGCATGCATAATTTTAAGATTTCTATCCAAATCAATGAACTGGTTTCACTACATATCACTAAAAGAAAGAAAAAAACAAAACAACCCTACTAGGTTGCTTAATCAAATTCATATGATAACTCATATCTTAAATAAAGGTGTACTATGCCTCATGCACATCAAATGTACCCCTTCCCCTGCTAGGGCTGACTTATGACTGTATAAATACTTTTAATACCAATTAGCTCTTTCAAGCAAAACAAAAATCCCACATATTGTTAGAAACACATCTTCCTCAGTGACTGATATTCACAGTATCACGACAATTAAGCTACAAAATCAGCAAAAATACATAATTATTCAGTAATGCCAACTCCTCATTTTGACAACTCTTATTACTCAAGGTCCATTTCTGTCTGCCCTAGTTTTAAGACATTTTCCACATACATCAGTCTGGTAAGTCTTAGTAGAAAAGTCTGACAGACCTCTTAAAAGAACCTGAGACCTACATGAGTAACACAGAGTTGTGTCTAACAAAATATACAGAAGTAGCCAAAGTCTCCCATATCAGAGTCATGGGGAAGTTGTACAAGAAGGTGTATAAATACCACAAGTGTACACAGTCCTCCAAGTCAACCGGCACTATTTAGTAGTGGCCCTGGTCCTCAACTCCCACTCCCTAGTGCAACCCCTACACTTCCTTTCTTGATAGCCTGTGAGCCCCGCATGCAAAAGGCGATTCCAGCTTCCCTCACCTCCTCCGAAACTGTTTCAGGACCGCCCCTAACCCAGCAACACCATAATCCCGTCCCCCAAACCCCCTGCCATACCCACTAGCGACCTTATCCCAACCCCACCCGGACCTCAGAATCACTTGGCTCCCTCCCCTTTGCCCTCAACATCGGAGCAACTTGTGTCCCCTCAGGTGCACCCTGCCCCAGTAGGCCTCCCCAACCACCCCATGCCCAGCGATCCCCGTCTCGGCACCGGCCGCACCTCACGGTCCTTGAGGCCCAGGAGCAGCACCTCCTCCATGAGGGTGAGCCGCGTTTCCTTCGAATCACCCTTCTCATCATCGCCGGACTCGTCCCGGCGTCCTTCGTCTTCGGGGCCTCCCCCTGCCCCCCGCTCCTTGTCGGCGGCGGCGCTGCGGGAGGCCTCGGTCCGGCGCTGCACCAGGCCCGAGCTACGCTGGGTCAGGGAAGTCATGACTGGAGGGGCCGCTGCGGGGCCGAGGGGTACAGCGACAGCTCAGCAGCAGGACAGGAGAAAGGACGGGAGCCGCTCCCGCCTCCGCCCTATCCGCGCCGGAGCAGCGGACAGCCACGGGGACTCATGGAGGAGAGCGACGCTAAGCCACGGCGGGGCAGGCGGGAGCCGGCGAACCCCCCTACAGCGGGCGAGCTGACAGAGGCAGCTCCAGCTCCTACTCCAATATGGCGGCGCGGGCTGATGTCAGCGGAGGATGTGGCAGCGCCGGGCGGTGGGAGCGGGACAGGCAAACCGGAAGAGGCCGCGGGAGGGTGGGGCCGGGGGCGATTTCTGACCGTTATTGGCCGTTAACGGCCGGGTAGGGCGGCACCGTGTTAAATTGATGGGTTTTCTTTAAAAAAGACCTTATTTACAGCTTAAGTCTGTGATTTCACTTTTCAGCCTTGAGACCGTGCTCGTTTGCCAGCCCAGTTGTATCACAGTTATAGATTAATTAAGGTTGGGAAACAATTCTGAGATCAGCAAGTCCATCTGGCAACCACACAGCACCGCGCCCACTAAACCAGGTCTCAGAGCTCTGCATCTGAAGGGTATTTGAGCACCTCCAGGGATGGCGTCCCCATAGCTTCCCTATACAGCCTGCTTAATGCCTGACCATTCTCTTTCACTGAAGAAATGTTTCCTAATGGCCAAACTAAACCTTCCACCTTGTGTCTAAATCTGACACAGTTTGAGGCTGTTTTCTTTCATCCTATTGCTTGTTACTGGAAAGAAGACCCCAACACCAACCTCTCTACAATTTCCTCTCAGGTAGTTGTAAAGGGCTGTAAGGTCTCCTCTCAGCTGCCTCCAGACCAAAGAACTCCAGCTCCCACAGCTGCTCCACGTAAGGGTTGTACACCAGACCCTTTGTCAGCCTTGTTGCCCTTCTTTGGACCTGCTCCATCAACTCCATGTTTTTATTGCTGTAAGGGGCCCAAAACTGAATACAGTATTTACAGTGAAGCTTTACCACTGCCAAGTACAGGAGGACGATCCCCTTCATTTCTCCTGCTTTCCTCACTGTTGCTGTTGCAGGACAGAATGCTGTTGGCTTTCTTGGCAATCTGGGTGCACTGGTGGCTCATGTTCAGCCCGCTGTCAATCAGCATACCCAGGTCTTCTATACATACATATACACACATCTATTTATGTGCACACAGTCTTGTTGTCAAATGGAGCAGATTAAGTCCCTTGTCTGTGCTGCCCATGCAAGTCATCTCAAAACATTAGCCCTGTTGAACATAGCATACCAAAAACTCAAAAGTACACTTACCAATGCTAAATCATTTCTATGTTTACAGGAAGCATACGTTATTGCAGAAGAAAGTGTTTACAGTGCAAGGGTGGCTGTAACTTTTAGTCCACAAGTAGGATTGGAAACGGCTATTCAGGGCAGCGATGGAGTCACCATCCCTGGAAGTATTCAAAGGACATGTAGACATGGTACTTAGGAAAATGATTTAGCAGTGATTTGGCTGTACTAGGTTAATGGTTGGACTTGATGATCTTAAAGGTGTCTTCCAAGCAAAGAGATCCATACTGAGGTATATACTTATATCTAAGATAAAAATAAAAATTGGACATAAGTATAGTATTATTTTGTGGTTTGTTTTTTTTTTTACCTGCACCCTATTTACCAGGAACTTTCTAAGTGATTTTTGCTTCCATTGTTTTCCACGCACACAATTCATTTGTCTTCTGCTATTGTGACTTGGTGATAATTCAGTATAAGTTGAATATATTCATACTATGAATATATATGGGGTTTTTTTTACTGGAGCCTATCCAGAGGAGGGCCACTAAAATGATCAGGGAAATGAAGCATCTGTCATATGAGGACGGCGTGAGAGTTGGAGCTGTTCAGCCTGTAGAAAAGAAGGCTCCAAGGGGACCCTCTTTTGACCTTCCAGTACCTGAGGAGGTCCTATATGAAGGCAGGGGAAGGTATTTTCAAGAGGGTTTGTACAGATAGGACAAGGAGCAATGGGTTCAAGCTGTGAAAGGATAGATTTAGGCTGGATATAAGAAAAAAGTTGTTCAGTGTGAGTGTGATTGATCATTCGAATAGGCTGAGGGGAGGTGGTGGGGGGCCCATCACCCGGTGTCATTTAAGGTCAGGCTTGATGAGGCTCTGAGTGGCCTGACCTAGGCAGAGTTGTCCCTGTGTAGGGAGGTTGGATTACATAACCTCTAGAGGTCCCTTCCAGCCTAGAACATTCTATGATTCTATGTCTTCTTCAGGGTCACTGATAAGAAAGAGTAGCAAATAGACAAAACTAACCCCCAGAGAATCTGATTCATTTACTCAAGCATTTGCTGTGTGTCACTATGAAACACTCTAATTTTTTTATCTAAGTGTTTTAAATAAAATGTTCTGCTGTATGAGGTCAAATGGCAAACCAAAGCTTAAGGATATAACATCACATTTACTTTTATCAAAAGCGTTTGTATAAAGAAGAGATACGACAATAGCATTACAAGATCTATTTCTTGGAAATGTTTTTTTCTGAGTAACAATTATACTAAAATATTTATCAACTTAATCCCATATGAGCCAACTGGATATTTTGCTGAGGATTACGATAAAGATGACAGGCATACAATTAACCTGGGTCATCTCTTTTGCCTTCTTTGGAACTCTCAAGTTTTACTAAAAGTAATAACTACAGATCAAAAATAGGTTACAAAAATCTCTCTTGAAAAACCTGTATGCAAGCTATCCTGGTTTGCTAATACAAGTTACCAGCTTTGCATCTCCTGTTTAATGTTTTCTTAAAACATACCCGTAGGCAAAGCATTTAGTCTTTGTCCTGTATGATGATGTTTACTTATTTCCCTCGAATACAAAACTATTTATTGAACACATTATGTAAAGCTTTGTTAACACCTACTCATTTCTCTTTAGCAATATCATTGCTAGAATTCATCTTGTACCTTCCTTCAATTCACCATTTCTTTCTGATGGCAAAATTTTCTCAACATCACTTTACATTTTAGTTCATTGATTTAATTAACAATGCAATACTATCCTTTTGTACCAAAGTAGATGTTCAGACTTTTACAACTGTTTTCACTTTCCCATTACACTACTATGGCATTTTAACTACATTTGGGGTTTGTCCTGATTGCATTTTAAGGTTTAAGTGAATGAATATTCATTAGTAATGCTTGATTTTATTTTTTTTTGTTTAATTCATGTCCTCAAGGGCCTCAAAGGGCTCACTTTTTTCAGTTTTATAAAAATCAGTTTTTAGAAGTAGTAGGCAATTATGTTATCAGTTTGCCCACTTTCCTAGCTTGTATTACAAAAGTGGTCAAATTAGCATCACTTGTATGTTGACAAGAAATTTTCATTTTGGTGATTTATTTAGTTTTTATTAGAATGAGGTGTACTATGTATTTCCTCATTTTTAGCCGTCACTTTTCTGACTCAGGACTCAGTAGTTTGCATTAAATTGAATGGTGTAATTTCAAACAAATACTTATTTCACTACTAGTATCAATTCTGATTCTTTATCTAGTGAACCTAAACTAATTAATACAATGTGAATCACATTAAGAATGCCTATAACTGAATCCTAAGTAAATTAGTGATTTTGTTTACATCAGTGCAACAATGTTAGACAAAACTACAATATAAATGAAAGTATCATCAAACGAGACATATTTCTGCATGTTATTTAATTGGTGTTGATGCCTTCTACATGACGGAGAGCACATTTTTTAGCAGGAACTGCATAATTTGCTCTATCTACACTCAGGAGATCCTAATGTACCATGTCACAACCTCCTTACCTGCGATTTATTTCACAGGCATCTCACTGCGTACAGACCCTCCTTCCTCCCCCCACCCCATACCAAAGCCAGTGGCATCCAGCCTGAGAGCAGAGATCATAGATCTTCAAAACATTCTATTAAGAAGTAATAATCCAAAAGCATAGGCTGTAATCTATATGTAGTTGTTTGGCTTACAGTTAACTGACCTTGTAATGCATCCTTGTTTGTTCTTAAACCCATATTTGCCAGAATTTCTGTTGACAGTTGCTGATGAGTGTAAGCTATCATTACTAAAGATGTAGTGCATGAATCCTACAGCCACTGTCACAGAAACTTAATGCTGGGCAGATCTTTCTTTTGAAGGACAATTAGACTAATTGTGTGTGCATATTTGAAGTTGACAGCAAAAATATGGGAATCGTTTTCTAGAAGAAGGCAGTTGACTCTGGCATGGCTTCACCATTCAAGTGGTTTCACCAATCGAGCTTGTTTACATTCCTTCTTGAGTCCTCCAGCCCCTCCTACTGACAGTTCGTTACTCCTGATTACACCACTGAAAACAAGTCTAGTGGAACTGTGTCACTTTTAGGATCTGTCTTAAAAACAGCAGACAAAAAACCCCCTGATGTTTACCTGTATCTTTTCAGGGATCTCTTGACATGACAGAGTCACAAATAGGCACCCTACCATTACTGAAGGAGCGCTGCTTTGGAATTCAAAGCATGGGAAACCAATGGCCAGGAGAAAAGGAAATTGGGAATTTTACAACCAAAGTATTTAAGGCCATGCTGACTACAAACATGCTGCTGAGTGCTAGAGCAGATATTAATGTCAAAAAGCAACTGGAAGGAACAAACTGTCTGGAGATTTATTCTATCCAATCTCACCAGTGTGATCTCCCAGAATAGGATTTTCATTTCCACTAGGAATCCAAATGCTGAAATGTAGAGTGACAAGTGGAGGAGCTCAGAGATACAGGACAAGAGAACCTGGCAAACTAATGTGTGATACTGAACATAGAAAGAAACTAGTGCTAATGATAACTGACTGTAGAAATAGTACCTGGTACACAACAGTCACTTTGTATTTTCTCTTCAGTTCCAGCTGCACCTGTTTAGCTCATACCATTGTTCTGGTTACTACATAAATCATTCACTAGCCAGTGAAAGCCAGCTGACATTTACCAGAGTATCTTTACAAAATCAGGACTGTAGTTCCATCAGACATGTCAGGATGAGGGCTATACATTTGGGCCATCTGGTTTGGAAGAGATAAAGGATCTGGATATTGAGGCACCAAATTGGGATGAGATGTTGTAAACCTGACTACATGGCTTAGAGGGTGTAGAGCCATAGACAGACAGACTGAAGCTGGAAAATACTAATTGCTTAAGTAAGCTTTTGAACTTTTTAGTTAAGTGCACATGCATAATGGAGTTATGAATATTAATTTTCTCCACCCTGGGCAGCAGAAAATCACTATTAGTCATCCATGCAATGTATGATGTAAAGGGGGTACATGCTAATGGGTGGTATGTCGTAGCAAACCACGAAGTCTGTACACCCTGAGTGCCTCAGCCAATGGGGAATGAGGGAGGGTAACATGTGGCCGGGAATTTAGGATAAAGTGAAGCTGTGCCCTCCAGCAATTTGAGAGACCCCATGGGAATATTTTTTTTCCAGTGGATTCCCCCTTTGTTCAAATAAAACTCTTTTTTTAGGAGTCCTCTGTCTCCATTGTGAACACCAACCTCAGGCAGCACGATTTTCTGCACATCGTCAAGGGGCTTTGATTAAAAAATTGGTAACTGCTTTTCATTTTTGCATACACAGAAACAATACATTGTCCATTTTTTTAGGGATAGAGTGGCAGGCATATTAGGGGATCCAAAGGCAGCATGTAAGGTTGTTATACACAGTTGCTTATTTCAGACATGTTTTCTTTATTTCACATACTTCCAGGTCCTCTTATTTCATCTTCTCCTACAGAGTTCAAATGATTACTAGTTCCTAAAATGTTTTTATTGTAGCATCCTCCTCCTTGTACCTGAGAGATATTTGCGTATTCTGAGTAGCAAGAATCCATACTGGATATTTTAATATTACAATTACAGTACTGGAATCACAAGTAAGACAAAAGTATCATCAAGATGCTGTTTGTAATTATGTGCTTTTATTTCTACACAGGAGTCACCCAGCTTAACTAGCGTCACTGGGAAAAATGCATGACTTTATTAAGAGGTGTTAAGTAAAATGAGTCCCCAGAAGCGTCCACTGGGATTGCCATTGGTATTTTGGCAAAATTTATGTCTAATACAGTGAGTTTTATACAGATTCAGTTCACTTGCTAATGTAACAAATACTTTACTATCTGTTCCCCATAAAGTACATAAATACTCATTAAATCATTCAAAAAGTACACAAAGCCAGAAGGTGCAAAGAAAACGTTTCCAAGAAGTTGCAATTTACAAGATAAATAGTGTTTAGAACAGTGTTCTTGTTGTCTCATTTGAGAGTACCTGTACTCATTCAGAAGTGCACCTACAGTAAATGTCAATCACTTTACGTAGGTTTACACCCAGTTGTTGTACCCAAAGATCCACACAAACAGAATCAAAGAGGAAGTGGCAATTTTTGCAAAGTAAATGTGAGGCAAACAGAGCCATGGGGTCAGTCAGGGAGAAAAATAAGGATTCCAGTAACTAGTTGTCATATCAACTCACCAAAAGCATTTGAGCAGCTAAGATGGGGGAATGGCAGAAAACAATCCAGAAATACTTGGTAGCAGCCAACTCTGAGCTTCTATAAAGACTGTTGTAAAGGAGATAAAGCTGCATTTTCAAGTTAGCTTGTTTCAGTGTGTGTTCTGCTCCTGGCAGAAGTTGCATACCTTGCTTGTGCTGGATGTTTTTTACCTCTAATGGAAGCCAGAAGATTGTGATCACAGTGAACACCAGCAGGTTTTCAAGTTGGGTGCAGATCATAATGCCTTCCATAATACTTTCTGTCGATTAAACTCATAGACATCTCTCATTCATGCCTCCCTTTGATGTGTTCAAGAGTCAAACCAGGATGGAAGCACATCTAATTAATTTGTTACAATGAAAACATGGAAGAATAAAGTGTTGTGCAAGTCAATTCTTAGAGAGCAGCATGATGTCTCATTGCCTTGCTGTGAACTTCTTTGACTCCAAACATGGAGTCATTGTGCCAGAGGGAGAAACTCCCAGAAAATATATTTTGGAGGGGACACTCTTGCTCTTAACTGCGGGAGGTCAGAACTGAGAATTGCCTACTCAGCAAGCAGAATATTCCACTGGTACTGCTTTTTTTTCTGTTTTGATCTGTATTCTGTGTATCTTTGCTGGCTGCAAGGCAGAAAGCTCAAGAATGTTGTCATTTTTTGCACAGGCCAAATGCAGAATGATTTTGAGGGGGTTAATTCTACATCGGATTCTATCTGTGCAGCAACATGTATCTTTCGTATTGTAAAATTATCACTAGATCATTTCTATGTGATGACTTATAAAGATATTTCACTGGCTAACACTTCACCATCTGTGTAAACACTTATTAATACATTTGATGCGGAAGAGCTGGTATCTATTCAGAAGTCTCTTCCCAGGATGTACACAAGGTATTTTTGTATTTAACTCAGCACTGCAGGTCATACTCTTCATTCAAATGAAAATAACTTGAATGGTAAGACAAAAGCTATTTAGGTTGTTACCTGCACAGTATAGGGTCGTTGTCTCTGAGGATTGCCAGTTATGTTAAACTTAAACTGTCAAGTTAAGTACATTTTTGTAAGTACTGAATGCACTTAGGATAAGCCTGCATTAACGATCTATAAATGCTTAAGAACTCCTGCATACTTACACAGCACTAAACACAAGGCTACTTGCACATGACTAAGTAAAGATGTATAATATCTAACCACTAGACACAGAGGGGTAATTCTAGAACACCTTCACTTATTCAATACTGGCATTTTTAACAATTACAGCTGATTCAAACTTAGCAGAAACATGATTAGTAGACCACAACTATCAAAAAACTCATGATAAAGCAATAATTTTATGCTCATCCTTGTACACCTATAGTGCATTAAAATTTCTGCCTTTCAGTGATTTTTTTTTCTCCATGAAAACTAGATTGAGAAAAAGACGGGGAGTATGGGATTTCACTGTTGAAACCAAAAAGAGAGCTACAATAGAACTGGAAATGCACAATATAGCTAGAATGCTTATATGATTGTTCTGTAGGGATACTGGAATGGGTAAGGGGAACTTACTGGACAAATGCCTCACTGACTCCAGAGTAAGACAATAGCAGAGTAGGTTTCTCTGCAGGCCCAGACATACAGCAGTACTAGGAGAGAGACAGTGAGCCTGACAAAAAAATTGCACTGAAGAACTTGGCATGAGGAAAGTTCCCAAAATACTTTTCTTTACCTGGGAGGAAAGGAAGTGTAAAAAAGTGCTTGCACTGCTTGTTCAGAGTGGAGGTGCCTCCCTAGACCTGCAGTTTACAAACAGAGAAGGTATGGTGGTTGGAGGCTGTCTCAGGCTTAGCAATCATAAAATTACTGAGTTCTGAATCCTTGGTGAAGTAAGGAGAGGGGTCAGCAAAACCACCACAGAGGATTTCTGGATGGCAGATTTTGCCCTGTTCAGGACATTCATTGATGAAGTCTCATGGGAGACACTCCTGAAGGACAAAGGGGTCCAAGAAGACTGGAGGTTCTTTTAAAAGCAGTCTTAAAGACTGAAGAGTAGGATGTCCCCATGTGCCACAAGAAGAACTGGTGATGAAGACCAGCCTGGCTGAACAGGATGCTCCTGCTGGACCTCAAGAGACAGAAGAAATTTTATCACCTTTGGATAGATAGAAAAACAGAAGCCCACTCTATCTGCCCACTGCAGTGAAGGACAATGATAAATATTTTCACAAGTACATCAATAGCAAAAAGAGAGACAGGGAAAATCTCCATCCCTCGCTGGATATGGAGGGGAACATCATCACCAAGGGTGAAGCCAAGACTGAGATACTTAATGCCTTCTCTGCCTCAGTCTTTAGTAACTAGTCCAGTTGTCCTCAGGGGATTCAAACTCCTGGGTTGGAAGACAGGGATGGAGAGCAGGATACACTTTCCACAGTCCAAGAGGAAGCAGCTAACAACTTGCTAAGTCGCCTGGATCCTCACAAGTCTATGGGCCGGATGAGATCCTTTATCAGTGGTCTGGATTAGGAGATTGAATGCACCCTCAGCAATATTGCAGATGACATCTAGCTGGGTGAGTGTGTTGATCTGCTTGAAGGTTAGGAAAGTTCTGCAGAAGGACCTGGACACGCTGGATCGATGGGCAGAGGTCAATTGAATGAGGTTTAACACGGCCCAGTGTCACAAAAACCCCATGGAACGCTACAGGCTTGGGGAAGCGTGGCTGGGAAATTGCTTGGTGGGAAAGGACCTGCAGGTGTTGATTGACAGCCAGCTGAACATGAGCCAGCAGTGTGTCCAAGTCGCCAACAAGGTCAATGGCATCCTGGCTTGTATAAGAAATAGTGTGGCTAGCAGAACTAGAGGAGTGATCATTCCTCTGCACTCAGCGCTAGTGAGGCCTCACTTTGAGTACCGGGTTCAGTTTTGGTCACCCCAATACAAAATGGACATTGAGGTGCTAGAGTGGATCCAAAAAAGGGCAACAAGTCTGGTGAAGGGCCTGGAGCACAGGTCATACGAGGAGGGGCTGAAGGAACTGGGGTTGTTTAGTTTGAAGAAAAGGAGGCTGAAGGGAGACCTTATTACTCTTTACAGCTATCTCAGAGGAGGTTGTAGAGAGGTGGGGTTGGCCTCTTCTCCCAAGTCCGTAGTGCTAGGACAAGATGAACTGGCCTGAAGATATGCCTGGGGTAGTTAAGGCTGGAGATCTGGAAACATTTCTTCACTGAAAGAGTGGTCAAGTATTAGAACAGGCTGTCCAAGGAAATGGTGGAATCACAATCCTTGGAGGTGTTAAAAAAATTAGTAGGTCAGGCACTTGAAAGCATGGTTTAGTTGGCATGGTGATGTTGAATTGACAGTTAGGCTTGATGATCTTGGAGGTCTTAATGATTCTATGAACTGCTGCTGCACTGCTGATGGCCATGTTTACATAATCAATTTTTTTTAAGCTGTGAAGTTATTGCAAAAATCAGCTTTGAATAGGGCAGAAGCAGCTTTACTTTCCTCTTTAATCCATTTGGCATTAAATTGTAACTTTGAGCCAAGACATTGATACCTGTTTGCCTCAAAGCCTCACACTGAGAGTAACGAGTGACTATCAGATCACTTTTCTATGGTGATGCAGGCAGCTGCAGGACTAGCTACAAAACACAGCCTACCTTTCAGACCTCACAAGAATCTGCCTCTCACAGCTACTGGAGGCAGTCTGATGCTCACAGAAATTAGCTATGAACTGAAGCCAAGTTTAGAGCTGTAGGACTGTTCAGGGGATGACTTTTTCAGGGAGGAGAAAGAAAGGAAATGGAAATTTGAAACAAAAAACTTAGTCCAGAAACACAGGTGATGACTAGTCATCAAAATATATCCAGCATGCTAGAAGGTGACCTTCAAACAACACAAATGCATGAGAAAGAGAGTCCCTGGGCTGCAGCAGGAAATTAAAGAAGCTGCACAGGATATCAGTATTTTCACTTGCATAGACAGTAAATCAAGATATCTGTCTGGCTTGTAAGTTATCCTTGGAATTAAAAATAAGTGTCTCTTGTCTTGCTGAAATACAACAAATGACATCTGAGCTTTTCAAAATAGGTAACAATGGTGAGTCAGCCATCTGCATCAAGGTGGTGTGTATGGTCTTTTCTTATTAAATCTTTCACCTAGTGATGCCTTCTGTATCAGCCCTTTGCTAAAGGACAAAACCATGATTTTATATAACAGGTATTTACAGCACAGTTAAGTCCTTCACAGAGAATTTTTTTTAATCTGTTAATAAAATCTCCCCAAACTAAAAATAGTCTCATTGTTCCTAGCCTAAGTTATTGAGCAGCAAATGCAACTCTTGTGTTTCTGAAGACCAAACGCATGAGCAGGAGACACTTAAGCTTTCACTGGCCTTAAGAATCAAAATGCACCTGTGGCTGAAAACCAGCAAGGTGATCTTAGTAGGGGAGCAGGACCAGGCACTAAGCCAAAGCAAAGAAAGTACTCTTTATCCTGGAAGCATGATACCACTCCAAACACAGCTCTGTAGAACACAGATTTAAGACTCCCCCTTCTTTAAATCAAATGGGCTCTGTTTTCCTAGCTGCAAACAGCCTGAAACTGGAGAACCAACTTGGCACTTCAGCATCAGTCATAAACACCCTGCAGCCAATTCCAGAAGCATTCCTTATATCTGCACAACTCCAGCATTGAAAACTGGCCGCAGACATGAATGCCATGTGTGAATATGTACTCGCTGGTCATTGCTGATGCAAGATTAACACTGGGTGCTAAGAGTTTCCAGCATCCTGTTTTAGAACTGGATCTTGTAGCTATACTATTGCAGCAAAACTAAAAATTTGAGCACCTCATTTTTATGAAGGTGTACTCCAAGCTGACGCTAGCAGGGACTTTATTTTGCCCTTAACATTGGGCAATACAGCATGGAATATTTATAGAGGAGGACCAAAACTTTTTAAGGAAGAATATTATGCCATTTTGATCACCTTCCGTTGGTCGGATCACATTGGAAATATATTACTTTCAGAAATCATTCTGAAATTTTAAAACCATAGATAGATAAAACTACTTAAAAGTAGGCTTTTTAATGTGTCTTTTCAGCACAGCTGACTAAAATAAACTAAAACAATACTCAAGATTCCTAATTCTGCTCCGTCTGCCAGTACCCTTTCTGCAGGACAAGATCTTTCTTGCTCTGGGCAGTTGGCCGGCTCAGAGTCAGATAGGTTACTCCAGTTAAGAATAAAGCATCTTTGATGTAGCTTGGGTTATTTACAAAAATATACAGACTTTCTTCTTGGAGAGCAGTGTAAATGAAATAGCTTGAGACAGTTTCTTTAAGCACAGCTTGATCAGCCAGCACCTGCCCCACAAGCCTGTTAGCAAGGCTTCTCCTAAGAGGTTTCCCATAGAGCAATACATTTAGTGCATCTCACCACCACTGAAATAATCTCAAAAATCTTATCTAATCAACACACTGAAGCCACCAATGAGTCATTACACAGCTATTGCTTGCTTCAGTGTAGGACAGACTAGCTAGACTTCTGTAGCTCTGCAGTGAGGATGTGTTGATAGCTGCACCAAGATTACTCACTTATTAGTGCAACACGTGTGCCTTTGCACAGCAGGACCAGAATTATGTTCAGGAGACCTGGGAAATACTAATCAGTGTGTGAGTTTAACTAGGCAAATTCTTCTGGCAAGCCAACAGATAAATAAATAGAACAAAAGCTGGCATAGATGCATTAAATGCACTTTCTACCCCTTTAAACTCAACAATACTCCATAAGCAGACTGAAAATTCTGCCATAAAGCATTTCCAAAAACAGACACAGCAATACAGATGCACTAAATATGCCAAATATTTAAGTATTTGTGGTGGGCTGACTCGGGCTGGATGCCAGGTACCCACCAGGGCCACTCTATCACTCTCCTCCTCAACAGGGCAGGAGGAAAAAACCAAAACAGAGATCATTCATCAGTCACCATCATGGTCAAGGATGACTTGACTTGTGGAAAATTAAATGTATTTGCAGTTTACATCAGAGTAAGAAAATTACAAATAGGAATAAATCTTTTAAAGCTTTTCCCTCATCCCTCACTTCTTTCTGGACTCAACTTCACTTCCAGTTTCTCCTTGAGCAGCACAGGGGGACTTGGAATAGGGGTTGCAGTCAGTTCATCAGAGGTTGTCTCTGCCACTCCTCCATCCTAAGTGGGAGGACTTCCCGTATTCCAGAGTGGGGTTCCTCACACAGGAGATAGTCCTTTATGAGCTTCTTCAAATGGGTATATCCACAGGCTATAGTTCTTCATGAACTGTGTCAATGTGGTGTCCTTTCCACTGGATGTACTTCTTCAGGAACTTGAACTGGGTGTAAAGATTGGAGGCAGCCTGGACTACAGTGTTCACGTACTACTAAAGTTCACAGTCCTAAGGGATAAGAGTCAGATAAGGAGGATAATCAAGACCCTAAACTTTAGAAAAGCAAAGTCTCGCTCTTCAAGGACTTACTCAGGAAGACCACCTGGGAAACAATACTCAATGACAAAGGAGCAGAAGAGATCCAGCCAATCTTTAAAGACATTCTCCGGAGAGCACAAAAACTCTCTCAGTTCCCAGGTGTAAGAAATCAAGCAAGGGAGGAAAGACTCCCTCAGCACGGCTGAATCAAGATTGGCTGATCAAATTGAAGGAACTGCACAGGCAGGGAAACTGGGACAAGTATGCTGGGAAGAGGATAAGAACACTGTTTGGTTGTGTAGAGATGGAGTCAGGAGCCCGCGGCACAGCTGGAGCTGAACATGACCAAGAATGCACAGAATAACAAAAAGGGCTTCTACAAGTGCATCAATCAAAAATGGAGAGTGGAAGAGACTGCTCCCCCTGTGAGCAAGAGTGCTAAATTTGTAACGTCAGATGAGGAGAAGGCTGAGGTACTCAGTAACTTTTCTTGCTCAGTCTTCACTACCAGCCTCTCTCCTCAAACCTCCCAAGCAGAAAGACAGCAAGACAGGGATCAGGGGGACAAAATTCCTCCCACTGTATGCGAAGATCAGGTTCATGATCACCTGAGGAACACGAACATACATAAGTTGATGGGACCTGAAGAGATTCAAGCCAGAGTCCCGAGTGAATTGGCTTACTCAATTGCCAAGCCCCTCTCCATATTTGAAAAGCTCTGGCAGTCAGGTGAAGACCCTGGTGACTTGAAGAAAGGAAACATTATGCTCATTTTAGAAAAGAGAAGAAAGGAAGATCCTGGGAACTACCAACCTATCAGCCCCACCTCTGAGCCTCGGAAGATCATGGAACAGATACTCCTAGAAGCTATGGTGAGGGACATGGAGGACAGAGGGGTGATTTGAGAAGCCAGCAGGGCTTCACCAAAATCAAATCCTGCCTGACCAATGTAGTGACTTTCTGTGATGAAGTGACATCAGTGTACAAGAGACATCATCTGATAAGACTTCTGTAAGGCCTTTGACACAGTTCCACACAATGCACTTGACTCTGAATTGGAAAGGAAGGGTTTGAACGGTGGACCATTCAGTGGATAAAAAAGTGGTTAGATGGTCACCGCCAGAGAATAGTGGTTAATGGCTCAATGTCCAGATGGAGACTGGTGTCAAGTGATGTCCCTTTACGGTCTGTACTGGCACCAGCAGTCTTCAACATTTTCATAAATGATGGTGGGATCAAGTGCACCCTCAGCAGATTTGCAGAGGACACTAAGCTGAGCCATGTGGTCAATAAACCAGAGGGAGGGGATGTCATCCAGAGAGACCTGTATAAGCTGGATATGTGGCCTAGTATGAACTTAGTGAGATTTAAAGGCACTCTACAAGAAAGATGGGGAGGGACTTTTTAGTAAGGCCAGTTGTGACGAGGGTATAGTTAGACTACATACAAGGAAGACATGTTTCACAATGAGGGTGGTGAAACCCTGGAAGAGGTTGCTGTTCTGTTTTAACAGCTGAGTAGAATCTGTAAGTTTAATTTGTGTGTTTTCTGTGGGAAAGTTTAAAGTCTGGGTTTAAAAAGTTGAAAAGTGTCTGCCCTCTCCTTCCTCCCCTTTTCTCCCCCCTCAGTGATTTCTGGCTTCTTCTTTGCTTCTCTCCATCTTGGACTGTTTGCTGCTGCTGAGAGAAAATGTTATCACTTCTGAAAATGTTACCACTCCTCAAGTTGAAGAAAATTCATGGTGAGTGGGAAGATGTGCCTGGATGCAGAGAGACTGTGAGAATTCTGAACCTTGAAAATTTATGAGGATTGAGACTGAAGTTAGACAACTGCTGGGATTTGAGAGAAAAGCTGAACTGTCTACAAATGGACATTCTGAACATTTTCAAATCTCAGTTAACTGTAAGAGCATGTGATAAAACTGTATGTCTGTATCTGTATCTGTGGGGAGGGAGGCAGTGAAATAAAATGTCTTGAGGCCTTTCTCATCTAAACTGAGTGAGCCGTTTCATTGTCTGCCGCTTTGTGAGTAGTTTTGTTAAACCCTCCCTTTGTGCCTGATGCTTCAGCTAAAAGCTGTTGGCTGAAATATATCAGGGTTTCTAACCCACAATGTTAGTAGCGACCCAGGTGGGGTGTGTGGAGATCCAGAAAAGGACCCACAACACTCTACCATAATCTTTGATAAATTATGGAGCTTGGTGGACATGGCAGAAGACTGGAAGGCTAATGTCAGGAACGCTCAAAGAAGGACCCAGGAAATTATAGGCACATCAGTCTTACTTCAGTCCCTCGGAAGTTGTGGAATGAATCCTCCTAGGGGCTATCACAAGCCAAACAAAGCCATGTGATGGGGAAAAGCCAACACAGATTCACCAAGCAAATTGTGCTTGACAAGCCTGATCACCTTCTACGACAAAGTACTCTGCTCAGTCAATGTGGAGCGAGCAGAGTTCGTTTTCTACCTGGATTTCTACAGGGCTTTCAATGCAGTTCCCCACATCCTCCTCCTAAAGAAACTGATGTGGTTTACATGAGTAGTCTAGGCAATGGGTGGGGAAGAAGCTGATAGGCCAAATGCAAAGGATGGTGGTAAACAACTCCTTTTCAAACTGGCAACCTATCACAAGTGGGGTTCTCCAGCGATTGATACTGGGCCCAACACTGTTTAATACATTGATAGCTGAATGAGGGAATCAAGTGTACCCTGATGAAGTTTGCCGACAACACCAAACTAAGTGGAGAAGTAGGCACTGTAGAAAGGAGAACCACTGTGCAGGACGACCTGGGTGAGTGGACTGACAAGAATCTAATTCATTTCAATAAGGACAAGCATAAGGTCTTGCACCTGGGAAAATGTGATCTAGGAGAGCTGCACAGGCTGGGATCTACCTGGCTGGAGAGCAGTTCTGTGGAAAGGACTTGTGGGTCCTGATGGACAGCAAGTTGAGTATTAATGTGAGTATGAATGAAAGTGTGCTGCTGCATGAGATGCTGGGTTGCATCAACAAAGGGCATCACCAGCAAAGGTAACAAAGTTATTAACCCACTTGTCTCGGAGTTACCTGGCTACACCTGGAATACTGTTTTGGTCCTCACTATACAGAAGAGATGTGGACAAGTTGAACAGGGTCCAGAAAAAGGCCACCAGAGGACTGCAAGCTGCTCTATGAAGAAGTGGGTTTGTTCAGCCATGAGAAAACAAGACTTAGGGGAGACCTTACCATGTTCCAGCATTTAAAGGGTGGCTACAAGGAAGATGCAGACTCCCTTTCTACAGGGAGTTGTATGGAAAAGAAAAGGGTTAGAGGGTACAAGTTATTCCTGCAAAGACTTTAATTAGACAAAAAAGGATTTTTTTTTCCAAAACAAGGACAGTTGGCCACTGGAATAATCTCTCCACGAAAAGCAGCAGTCTCCAGAACTGGCTTCTAAAATCCAGATGACGGGGTCTTGTGCCACCTTACCTAGACTATGCCTTGGACAGGACAGACTGGATCAGATGTTCCCCGAGATCCCTTACAACCGCCTGTTTTATGATTCAATGATCCACCCACCTGCTCCGCCATGGGGTTTTCCACTGGTTGCAGGTCAGTATCTGCTCCACTGTGGATTTCTTGGGGTGCAGGGGACTGACTCCAGAGCCAACAGTGGTTTTTTCCCCCTTACTCAATTGGAAAGAGCAGCTAATCCCTGTTTCCAGAGTTAGGACAGTCCAGGTGTACTAAAGAATTCCTCTTCAGTCATGTGATAGAATTTACCATTTTGGCCCCAGATATTATTTGAACTGAATGTGTCTTCAAAAGAAGTTTCAGCCGTTTACTATGCTCCTCTAACAAAAGCAAAGACGTAAATAGGCTTTTTCCTCTGGGTCTACATTGCAGCTAGGGAGACATTTTCCTTCTGAAGAGGGAGCTGATTAGCAGCAGCTTTTAAATTAGGGTATGTGATGGAAAACCTTCCAGAAGGGGAATGATGTCTACCATCCTAGACAGAATATTATGGTCAGTAGCCAGCACAAGTAGAGCTATGATTACTTTAGTAAGATCCAAAACTGATGAAGAAACATTTATGTTTGGTCATTTCCTGGTGCCTAAGTGAGTTTGGGTCCCTGGTAATAAAGTTTCACCTGCTTCCAGCATCAATTAATTACCTTACCTGCAGAACTTGAATATTCATGCAGCCTCTATTTAATACAGTAATAGTAAAAGCATTACATAATGTATTGGTATTTCATTCCAGTAACTAGCCATTTTTGTCATCACCTCTGCCAGATACCAATTCAGCTGCAGTTTGAATCATAAAAAGGATCCCTGCTGTAGAAACTACGTTACATGAATGCATTTCCCTGGGAAACTGGGTCTCTCACTCAGAATGGAGAGAGCTCCATCCTACACCTGTAAGAGGTAATGGACTGGGTACAGACAAAGCATATCACCTGCATTAAATCTGAATAAAACCAAGAAGTAAGTAAGTAAGTAAAATATGCCTAGAAGGGGTTGTGATAACCAATCAGCTCAGTTACGCATGGCTGAAGCTTAGAAAAGCAGGAATGCATCAGGAATCCACAAATCACTTTCTGAGAGACTTTTTTTTTCAGGTTACAGGTCAGAACATGATTTTTCACTTTACAGCAGCCACATTCAATCACTGCTTAATCACAGCCTAGGCAGCACAGTGGTATTCAAGAACTGCCAGTCCAATCCAGAGCACAGCCTAAATAACTACAGGCCTTGAAGAACACGGAAGTGTATCTGATGGCAAAGTGCCAGTTGATTTCCAGGAAACTAAACAGGTCCCTGGCCTGGATTTTGTTTCCTACACTGTAATAAAAAGTTTATTTCAGAACACAAAAACAAACATTACCCAAATTAAAAACCCCTCAAAAATAGTTGTTGCATAAAGAGAAAAACTAGGACACCTCATCTGACTGCAAATGAGCAGATTTTCCTGTTTAGGAATAGCATTTTTTTACCCTGAAACCTGAAGATTTGAATCATGCCTGAGGTACAGGTACAGGGATTTTAGATTTCTTTTCCCACCCTGGTTTCCTTAGTAACTACATGGGGCAACTAATTAGTTTCCTCTCCACCTACCTGCTCCAAAGCTTTGGAAACCAGTAGATAATTTTGATCACATTTGACCGACATAGATTTTACAAGTTACTAGATTTAAACAGACAGTCTGGAGACTGCGTGGCTTTGCCAAGACATGTTAATTTATTTGGTCTCCCAGGAAGTAAACGTGGCTTACCCTGCAAGCTAGTAGCTACACCACCATTAACTGCTGATAAAACAGGTGACTTAGGAACAGAGAGGATAAATGACCTGAGAAGGGTTTTGTCCCTCCCACTCATCCCCAATTCATAAGTAATGTAAAAGGATTAAAAAGTGTTCTGTATATAAAATGCTCTTTTTAGACTCAAGAAAGTACAGTGATCCATCTCCTCCCTGTCCCAGAAAATTATGTCCGTCCCACAAGACTTCTACAGAGCTTGGTGCAAAACCTAGCTGTTTTCAAGAGCACCAGTCAGTAAATACTCCTTATGAAGTTTCCAGCTACAGATTAAAATGCAGGTAATGTAACCTCTGGTGTGATGAAGCTAATCCCTTGGAAGACAATCACAACAGAAAGAATTCTGCTACCATCTTAAGAAGTTACACTTCCATGCACTGAGCATGAAGGTAAACAGACTTAACTGGAACAAACTCAGCAGGAGGTCAAGTTGGCTCTAAGTACATTTATAAAGTAAACATTTGCGTTCCCATACAGTGTACATCAATAGTTGAACATTTTCAATAGCAAGTGCAGTCTTAAATCAAAGCTAAGTGGTCAAAGTGCACTCATGGATCTTTAGAAGATGTGGGTGAGGCAGAGGCACACCTTGTGTAACAAGGTGACCTGGCACTTCACAGCAGCTGCATAAGCTATTGCTGTATGAGACACAGAGAAGTCTGTCAGTCTTGTAACACCCCTTAGGAAATACCCAAAGTGGTTGGACTTTGAGTATGTAATTTGCCTGGTTTTGTACAGAAGCTAGGAATCTGTAGTAACTAAAATAGGAAGCTGTAATGTGTACTCCACAGCTCACTCTGACATTGTGGTTTAGCCCCAGCCAGCACCTAGCACCTCACAACCACTTGCTCACTCCTTCACCCTCCCAGTGGTATGGGAAGGAGAATCAAAAAGTAGTAGAATCAAAAAGTAGTAAAATGTGTGGTTTGAAATAAGAATGGCTTAATAATTAAAATAACAATATTATTAAAGCAATGAGAAGTAGTCTAAAAAATACAAAAAAACCCCAAGAAAATGCAGGCAATGCATAGTGCAGTATCTCTTTCAAGGTCCCTTCCAATCCGTAGTGATTCTATGATTCTATGATCTGACCACCTGCTGACTGATGTCCAGCCAATGATCTGCCCCTCCTGGCCAAGTCCTTCCAGAACAGGATGTTCTATGGCAGGGGAAATCCATCTGAATGTCCTTGTCACGCTCCCTGCTCCAACCTCCCAGCTTCTTGTGCACCTGCTCCCTGTCAGAGCACAGGAAACTGAAAAATCCATTAATTATAGGATAAGCACTACTGAGCAACAACTGTAACATCAGTGTTACCAGCACTGTTCTCACACTATACCCAAAAACACAGCTGAGGTGAAGACGCATGACCATCTTGCAGCCCAGGCTCAACACAGCTTGGTTTGCAGAATATCCTGCTGTTGAAAACATTAACTAACTTAAGAAGTTGTGCAGTTTAGCATCGTAAGAACAATGTTGTTGCTTCAAATGGAGAACACCAGTTGCTAGGACTGCAATAAAGTATTTAATAAACCGTCAAATGCATTCAGCAGACATTTTTAAGCCTGCCTTTGTAACTTTGTACAGTCATCCGACTACACTGTGCTGAATTTTCCTTTCCAGAGCTAACAGGACTTCTCCAGCAAGTCTAATCAGGCCAAAACAGCACAGCTTCCTGCCCCGTAACAGTCTGTAGAAACCCAACGTGTAACTGGAAAAGACTTGTCAGTGCAGACTGCAAAGTCTGCTAGGATTTAATGCATCATTTGCTAAGTATGACCTTAAACACACACTCTCATCTCAGAACAACTATGTCCAAGTATATTTTATTGACACCGTCCAAACAGCCTTCTAGAAAACAAATTACAATATGAAAAACCCCAGAACTGTAAAGCTTCTAGCTTGCATTCAGTGTAGAAACTCGGAGGTATAATCAGAAACCCGGAATAAAAATATTAAGTACATTTCCAACCCTACAGTGCAGAAAACCAATAACAATGTTATTTACTCTACATCAGAAGTATCCCCATGTTCAGTTCCCCATATATGTTTCTATTCTGTATAAACTTCTGATAACATATGTACAAATAAGATGTCCAACATCTATTTAATATAAATATGCAATCTTCATGACTGAAACACTAAACCAGTCTGACCAAAAGTATATAAAAATGCATTTAATTTGTTTTTCATTGTAATAGCAGTGTTCAGAAACCCCTTGAACTCAAATGACCCTAAAATAATGACAGGTATTTCTTTGCCATACAAATGCATTGCTCATTCAACATGCAAAGTAGTATTGCATACGTGAGTCACTTGAACAACAATAATGAAGTCTGATGGACATGTGCTGGACAGCCCATTCTAGCAAGTGCTAGCTCTAAGATGCTACTTATCACCAAAGAAAGTTTAAGGACTTATATAAGCATTGTCCTTGCACTAGTAAGACTTAAGGCAATCAAGAGCTGAGAAGCTTCTGTTCGGCATAGCTGCGTTAAGCTCTCCTTTTCCCTGCTAATACATTATTTTAATGCAAGAGTATGTATTTTAAGAGGGCTGACGATACATTTACTCTACATGTTAACACAACTCAGCGTGAACTAACTAACCAGCAACTCAGTTTAATATCCCCAGTTACACTGAGTTGATCCAATTTTAAGTAACAGCTTCTCTACCAGCTAAGTTCTCCAGCCATGTATTTCTGAATTGCTCTGAGAATTAATATTCAATGCCTATCCTCCCAGTGTGACTGAATGAATGACTCGCACCCATTCTGGGGGTATTCTAGAATTTAAGGGTTCAACATAGGTTTGACAGTCAAATAATAGATTTATCAAACGACAAGTATTTGCAGTAAAAAGACTTCATATTTAGACATAAACATAGCAGATTAAAACCAAAAGGCATTTCTTTATGGCTTTTTTCACTGAGATACTGTTACAACATTCAGCAACAGGATGCAAGTGCTCAGACAGTATGAATGCCACATTCATAAGCCATACCACCAACTCATGACAAGTGGCAGCAGACTGCAAATCCAATTTTGCTGCAGGACTACAGAAAAGGTCTTTCCTTCTGTGTGGAGGTTCTCAGTGCACAGAAAGCCTCAAAAGGCAACTGGCATAAATGAGGAAAGTCAAAATGCAAGTCTCACTCCATTGACAGGAGAAAAATTAATCATGGGAAATTAGAATCTCACAGTCGGACAATTTCTTACAGTTAAAAGCAAATACTTGGTACTTAATATTCCAAGGCAGCAAGGACATATAGGACAGCAGCCACACAATAAGGCTTGAAATGTATAGTTAAGCTGTTGCATCTGATCCTTAAGCTAAGTGCACACACAGACCTTGAGCAGGCAGGCTCCTATGATAATATTCACAAGGTAAAGTACTGCAAGCCAAAGATTAAATCTGTTAGGAAAGATGAGTTTGACAAGCACATGACTTCAGCTGATGTCAGCAGACAGAAAACCAGTGGCAAACACAAGTTTAGTCCTCAGCTGTAAAAAGCTTATTTGTGAATGCACGATGAACTGTACCTCCTCCTGCTTATTTTACCAAGGGGAAATGCAGATGCATTACATTCCTAGTTACATGACTTGCAATCCTAGTACTCTTAGCATGTTAAGACATGTTACAATAGTGATTGTTGCCTTATGTATTTAGTATTGCATCTTTACGTCAGATAATAATGGAGTTTTGTTATAGTTCTATTTTGAAACAAAGTGGCCACAGAGCTCCTTCAGCCTAGACATGGTTTTGGTTATACCTATGCCGAATACGTGTTTCTGCAATAAATAATGTTAAGAGTGAAATGCCAGTCTAAAATATGCCCTGTTAATCACAGCAGCTAGTTCTTTTCAGTCAAGTTTTTTTTGTGAACCCAGTAACCAGGCTGCAGGTGCTTGGGTGACTTCCTTACATAAATATATTTCCTTACATAACACTTAAAACTCAGAGCTGTAATATTCATACTTTTATCTATATAAACTTTGACATATCACCACTCATATCAACAAATTCATCATCCCTCTTGACCAAGTCATCTTCATCTTCCAAGTCTTTCCAGGTGCTAGTGGGTAAAGCTGGTTTGATAGACTGTCTCTGAAGTAAAGCAAAAGGAAACAAGGAGGACAGTCGGGCAGAATTTCTCAGCATTGGTACAGAATGTACATCTCCAGAAGTAGCTTGGCTATGCTCTTCATCCATTTTCACCTGCAAGCTTTGCACTTCCTCTACCAAATCCAAAATCTTGGTGGCTGTAGCTATTGTACCACCACCTTGAATCTGGGCTTCAGGAATCCATCGTAAATACCGTTGTGCCCAGACTTTGATTTCAGGGCCATCAATGCGAGGTAACAGAAGGCCGTGATAGTCAACAGGTTTGCTATGCCAGCTGTCATAAAATTCCTGGAAGCTATTGGGAGGTTCCTCTGAAGAATTTATGAACTTGCCAATTCTTTTGCCCAGAATGTTTTTAATTAAGTGATCTGTTTCCTCCCTGAAAAATCCTCTCTTCGTGGAAGATTTTGCTTGTGTCAATGGCAAAGAAAGTTGTCGTTGGTGCTTTAACAGGGAAGAAAAATACGCTGAGGTTAATATTGATGGGACTTAAGAAAACATCTTATAGACAATAAAAAACATAACTTGCACTCAGAAAATGGTTACAAGCAAAGCCACCTAAACACAGCCACTACTTTGCTATATAATCCAAAGCCACTACACTTCAATGGGTAATACACCAAATAACACTTACACTCTTTGTATTCTTTGATACCTTCCCTGGACTGAAGCTGGAGCAACAAAGTAGCTGAATAAAACAGTTCTTTGAAAAATAACTCTCTGCATGCCCTCTAACAGACATTAGCTAAAGGTCCCCACACAGACCAATGGGCACTTTGTTTAAATGTTTTTAGCCAGTGGTTCTGAGTTGCATTCCACTGTGTAGAGTTCTCATACTGACACTGTCTCAGTAAAGAATTCTTTGCACAGAACAGCTGAACCAACAGGGATACTACAACTGGAAGAAGCTATTCCAAACAAACTTCTCTTACTTAAGTTGTGCCCCTTTCAGAAATGAGGCAGCACACCTGTGATCCTCCATATCCTGGAAAGTTTGTTGTTGTGTGTTCCTTGTCCCCTTCGATTGCACCACACGTTCCACTTACACGAAGGTTAGCAGACTTGCTAACTTTCCTCAGAATTCTTTGGAACGAAACCTTGCAAGACAGGTCAAGGGGAACAGAAAGGGCTTTTCTTCAAATACACTGCCGATAAAACTAACAGTAGAGGCAATGTAGGCCCAGTGCTGAATGAGGTGGTGACAGAGGATACACAGAAAGCTGAGATACTAAACACCTTCTTTGCCTCTGTCTATACTTCTGGAGGCTGTCCTGATATCGAGCCTCAGATTGCTAAGGCCCCAGAGGAAGCTGGGATAAAAGAAGAGTTTGCCTTGGTTGATGAGGACTGGATTGGAGATCAAATAAGCAATCTGGATGTGGATAAATCCATGGTCCTGATGGGATGCACCCATGAGTGCTAAGGGAGACAACGGAAGTCATCACTAGGCCACTCTCCACCTCATGGGGATTAAGAGAGCTGTCTGGGGACTGGAGGATAGCAACTGTCACTCCAATCTTCAAAAAGAGTAAGAAGGACGACCCAGGTAACTACAGACTGGTCAGCCTCACCTCCATCCCAGGAGGGGTAATGGAACAATATATCCTTGATGCTGTCTCCAGGCACATTCAAGGACAGGAGGGTCATTAGGGACAGTCAGCATGGCTTCAGCAAAGAGAAGTCATGCTTGACCAACCTGATAAGACTTATGAGGGCATAACCAGGTGGATAGATGATGGCAAAGTAGTGGATGTGGTCTAGCTTGACTTCAGTAAAGCATTTGACACAGTCTCCCACAGCAACCTTGCAGCCAAGCTGAGGCTGTGTGATCTGGACAATAGGGTAGCGCGGTGGAGTATGAACTGGCTTCAGGATAGAAGCCAGAGTGTAGTGGTCAATGAGACAGTCTAGTTGGAGGCCTGTATCTACCAGAATCTCCTAACAGTCAGTACTGGGACTGGTTCTGTTCAATATATTCATTAAATGACTTGGATGATGGATTAGAGAGCACTGTCAGCAAGTTTGCTGATGACACAAAGCTGGGAAGNGTGCAATGGGTGTCAGTTGGAACATAGTAGGGTCCACATAAATATGAGGAAGAACTTCCTCATGGTGAGGGTGACAGTACTGAAATGGGCTGCCCACGGGAGATGTGTGACCTCTTTCTCTGGAGATGTTTAAAACCCACCTGGACNTCCAGTAGACTGTACTGCCATTCAGCAGGACCTGGACAGGCTGGAAACCTCAGCAGGGAGGAATTTAATGAAATATAACATGGGTAAGTGTAGAGTCTTGCATCTGGGGAAGAACAACCCCAGGTACCAGTATAGGCTGGGGACTGACCTGTTGGGAAAGCAGTGTAGGGGAAAGGGACCTGGGAGTGCTAGTAGACAGCACATGACCATGAGCCAGCAGTATGCTCTTGTGCCAAGAGGGCCAACAGCAGAAGGATCAGAAGGGGGTTGGTTAGCAGAACGACAGAGGTTCTTCTCTCCCTCTACTCTGCTCTAGTGAGACCACATCTGGANGATCCCTAATGTTCTGTGATATAGTTGCCTCCCTACGTATTTCAGTTAGATATTCCATGGAACAAGAAAATAAAGCCATTTCATATATGTCAGTGCAACTTACCTGGATTTTAAGTCTCCATGAGTTATCTCTACACTTGCATAAAAACATTAAGGAAAAATCCCTAAATTCACTGCTACTGAGGTAGGAGATCCAGGTGAGTCTGAACTGCACATGCATCTCCTCAATTCAGCTTTGCAACAGCAATTCTACTGTAAGCGACCTGAAGTATAAGTTGTGCGGAATTTTTGTAATTTTAAAAAAGTCAAAAGGCATACATCTTACTTTGAATCGTGTATTTTTCCGTTGGGTTTTATCTGGTTTTGGCTTCTCTGCATAAAGAGGGTTGTTCAGAAAAGCCTGGGCCTTGGAGTCAAACTGTACAGACCAGTCCCACACAGTAAGAAATTGGAAAGGACTGCTTTGAGACTGGAGGATTTCACCACTCTGCCAAAGCAAACATATCACAGTTAATAGTGCTGAAAAAGAATTCTAACCAAGTAACGTGAAATCAAGAAACTAGGTTTTCACAGAAGCAGCCACGGAGCTGTAACTCCAGTCACGATTTTATGCATTCAGTAGCTGAACAACATTATTAGATGCAAGCGAGTATAGACACAAAGGCTAGGTACATATTATTCTCTGTAGCTTTAGACTATTTCATTTTAGCAGTGTAATTAGACAGATTGCCAAGAAAGCCTTTCATGGTTGGCAATTAAATAACCCAAGGAAAAACAATTATGGTTGTGAAAACTGGGCAGGAGATAGACATTAAATTCTTCAGACATAGGGGGAATGTTAGGACTGTAGAATACAGCTCTCCAAACTTCCAAGGTTAACCGCAGTTACACAGTATTACACATTAAAATATTATGGCCAGCATTATTTATGTGCAAGAAAGTGATCTTTTTTTTTCTAGTCTCTGTGCAGCACTGCAGAGGATACCCCCATTACTTCTCAGGCTACAGAAAAGCATGAACAAAAAAAAAAAAAAAATCAACATTCAGAAAATACTGATTTTGGAATACAACAGAATATACAAAAAGTTTGTTGATCACTTATTCTGCAGGGCATCAGGGTATTTCTCTGAGGTTAAGTGCCTCCATTGTAATTTAAAAGCAATGAACTTGAACCTATAATCACAGAATAGAAACAATATATTCTTTGCATTCTTTTCCTTCTGTGATCATAAATTGTTGCTCCTGAATGTGGCTCCTTACATCCAAAGCTGCACTTTTTCACCCTTCAAGCACCAACCCAGCAACTTGTTGCTAGGGAATTTATCTGTTTGTTGGTCAAACCTGTCCAAGACATTGCATTCACAAAGTAACAAACCCTTACCATACTAGTGTCTTTTTGATGTTGAGAGTTGAAGAAGAAGGTGCTAAAAATAGGCACATAGAGGCTGTCTGACAAGACAGTTAGGTAAGTTTCTGTGAACTCAAATGCTGGAGGATACTGTTGCACCAACTGCCAAACACAATTTAGTAGGAGCAGAAAAACAGGAGCCTAAGTAAAGAAAACATTGCATCAGCTTCAGAAAAAAAAAAAAAGTGTTCCACCATGCAGTATTTATTTTACAGTATTTAGTGTCTCCAAACACAAGTCTTAAGGATACAGAACTGCAGCAGGTGTGTTTGGCTGAACTCTGAAGTATCATTTGAGCTATCCTTGGCCAGCTGTTGACAGAAGAGGTGAACCCTTTCTAATGTGAACTTGCACAAATAAACGTACGAAAACTGCTGCCTTTTAAATTTGGCAAGACAAAAATAGTTTATAGGAGTTTTTGATCAGTCAGTTTACACTTTTTAATTCAATTCTGTATAGCAATCTCATCTATCTCCAAAATGTAAACAAAAGAGGTGAGACTGCAACATTTAGAAAGACAGTAGAAAATTAAACTCTAGATGTGAAGATAGGTAATTCACTTGATTTATATGGACACTACTATAATTTAACAGTTCTCTTCAGTTATGCAGAACTCTACCATAAACAGCAAATAGTGACTTCACAATATCAACTCATTAGACAAAATTCAAAATTAAAAATTCACGGAGTAACTGGAACCTCTGGACTGACAATCTAAGACCCTCCGTTATGCTTAGTAAGTTTTTAAATAGTAAGGAAAGTAATAAAAAAAATCATACCTCTTCCTTGTCACTTTTATGTAAGTGGTTACAACGATCCAAAAAGCTGTGTCCTCCTATTACCCACTCCTTCTGAATAAGGCTCTGAAACCCTGACTTTGTTCTGCTGTATGAATCCATCATCACTTGAACCAGGCTAGAGATTACACAGCACAGATCAGTAGCACTCTCTTCTACAGAAGAGAAGAGAAAACACATTGTCTAAGCCATTCCTGAAACTTTGGGTAATACAGTACTAGCTTCACATAAATAAAATGGTATTTCAAGACCAAAGCAGCACACAATTTCTTGCAACTGTTACACCACACACAAGCTGATCCAAGTTTTGAATACTTTCCTTTGTGAAAACGTGTTTCCTGTATTCTTATACTACAGTTAACACTTTAACAATAAAACCATCAAAACTTTCACTACCATAACATTGATACCTACACCCTTCATAGAATCATAAAATCGTTAGGGGTTGGAAGGGACCTCAAAAGATCATCCAGTCCAATCTCCCTGCCACAGCAGGACCACCTACACCAAATCACATCTCCTGCAATTCACATACTGCCTCTCCTGCTGTTACCAGGCCAGCTATCTACCTTACCCTGCTTATCCTGCATGCAACTTTTCGAGGTGTGAAATTGCCTCCTCATGCAATGCACTTTCTTAACCTTTCAGGTGCCTTCTTGGAAACTGCTCTTTCCCGAAGCAGTTGTATGGAAAACCCCACCAAAATCATTCATCCAAAAACTGCTAAATGGTTCACATTGAGTCTGGTTTTCCACCACTCAGTCTAGGAAAGCATGCTGCTCAGTATGTATGTAACAAACATATTCATTCATGTATTTTTAATACAGAAACTACATAGTATTTGGTATGCAAATAGTAAATAAACATGTCTTTCTAGAAACTTTCCATGATCCATGTTCCCCCTCGAGTACAGCAAAAGCTCTAGAAGACATTTACTAAAGTAATTTAGGAAACAGGAATGGATAAACAGACAAGAGGTAGCACGATTCTTCTGACAATCAGTAGCTTTCTCATTCGCAGCATACTTCTCTTAGCCTAGAACAACACTTACAATATTTTTTTTAACTATAGGAAGCATTTCCAGCAAAGAGAGAGATTTAGGTGTCTGGTACACTTTGAGTATTCAGTGACTTTTACCAGTCTCTACCATAATTACAAAATTACAGCTTAAGCTATATCTAAAGAAACATTTAAAAATACACAGAATAACATAATTAATTTTTTACCTATAAGGAGAACGTTTGTGTGCTTCCTTTCCAGACACTCGGTGACTTCTATTGCTTTCTTCAAGACTCGCCTGTTTTGGTATACAAAAAGGTAAGTGAACACTTCCATAGCATTTCCACTATTAAGTTGCCTACATTACTTTGTTAAGATGTCATACTACTGAAAATTTACCAGTGCTTTAAAACAACAAAAACCATTCTCAGTTTGTGTAAGTGAACTGTGTAGCTTAAAGAGCAAACTTGCAAGAGGTATCTTTATCTGGCCACTGGTCATGACTTTCCAGTTACTATCCCAGTACATTTGTAATACAACGCTTTATTCTGGATCATTAGCAGCCACCACACAGACACTTAAGGATTACAATTTCTAGGACACAGATCTTTAGTCTGGAAAAGTGTCAACATGACCATGACTATATTCTAATAAAGTACATACATTTCTCCCATTATGTGGTTTTAAGAGGCAGAGGGAAGGATCAGCAGTCAGAACTTGTAAACATGCACACAGAATTTATTTGGGGATTACAATTACACAAGGAAAATTAAGAGGAATTACAGATCCAATAAAACAAGATATAACTACTTGGTTTCTAGACCTAACTTTTCACAAAGTTTGTTATTTTCAGCAAAATTTTGCACACAAGTTAGAATTCTTGCAACTGCACAGGTCACTAATGGAAGCTGAGAGTTTAAAAGTGTGTGGCTCTAGATTCTTCATTCTAGCATCTAGACTAGCTGAGAAGATAACTGCAAGAGGCAAAACCAACCTGATCCATGAAGCAACTGCATAAAAGAATGAAAGCAACTGCTCAAAACAACATAAGGATAGAAACTTGGGATAACACTTAAACTACTTGTGATCTTGGTTATGTGAATGCATTTCTCAACATATGGTGTTCACTAGAATCCCTTATTCAATATACACTTAAATTGTCAGTTAAGGAATTAATAACTATCAACATTTATTGATGGGTATTAAGACTAGAAAGAACTGAAGCTGACTGCAGAAGAACTTCATGGTAACAAACTACTTAATAAATAAACTAAGACAATAGAGCTAGCGAGCTAGCACAAAGTAACCTGAAAATCTCAACATTCAACTGCAACAAGCCTTATGTTAGCTGACACCATTCCAACACCTACTCACTGTGGACAGCTGAGAGCAGAAAAAAGAACTTGAAGAACAATCAGGAGAGGAAGGGGACAAAACTGAGAACAACTGTCATTTTGTAAATCTTTGGTGGGCTAACATCTTGAATACTGCAGTTCATCCCGTCCTAAAGGATATTACAGAAGTAGAGTACAGAGAAGAATGCCAAGGCTGGTCAGACACGGAACAGGTTTCACGCAAGAAACAAACAGAACTCTTTCAGTTTGGAAAGAAGTTGACTAAGGCAGGAGGGAAGTTACTGGAGCTATAGGTTAATAGGTTTGAGAGAGTTGTAACTGGAATGATCTGCTGCTTTTCCCATCTTTTAGTGTGGGAGGCTTACATAGGCCGGTGCTGTAAAAATACTGCCTCAAGTTTTAGAAATAAGGTATTCAAATGGGACTATAGGCTTGTTCTAATTTTTTCCTACTGGAGCTGAAGAACATCACCGTACTTCCCGAAACGAGTTAGAAAATCCACTGGGGAGGATTTCACAATAATTTGAAACCCATGGTGTCACAGAAATAGCAAACCTGATTATCTCTAGCCAGTTTGTGCTCTCCAGTAATGAAAACCACTTCACATCAGTTGCCCAGAATTCTGTACTGTTATCTGCAAAAAATAAAAGAGATTGGTATAGATGTACTGCTATTTTACAGACACCCGTTGGATTGCTCTTCAGCTACAAACTGTTATAAACCAAATAAGGAGTCAGTAATAACTGTTAAAGTGAACACCTTATAACTAAATGAGGAAGAAGCAGTCTTACACACACCATTAAAGTTTTAGAGCACCATAGGTTTTTAGAAAAAAGTATGCTGCAGTTACATAGCAACCACATCAGGTAAATAGATCTGCTGACAAAATAGATAAACAGAGGTGATGGTTCTTTGAAGTTCCAGTTGTTTACTCTAAATTAAGCCCCATATAAAGCTTAGCATTAGAGGCTGGATTCTAAATCATTACAGCCAGAATGGGTTTTAGAAATACAAATATATGTAATGTTAAGACTACATGAGAAAGGCTTTAAATATTTTTTACCTTACCTGAGCAGGCATTAAAAGGGAGGAGCTGGGAGACCAAGTATACTACCCCAAAGTCATTAAACTCAGGAATTTCACTAGTTCTTGGTAGCTTTTCAAAATCAACCTAAATCTCTACTGCTTTTATTTCTGTCAAAGCCAGCACTGAGAAAACTGAAAGCTCTCAAAACCAGAAGAGATTACCATTCCTGAATAAGTTACAAACCTTGAAGCCCAAAGTATACAAGAGTTCTATGGTGAGAAAAAAAATCTCCTCTTCTTTACCCTCCCTCACATGCCTCCAGTTTTGCATGCTTCTATATTACTTAATTTCATCTCCTTAAGTGTCTGTCTCCATATACTTCTTTAATTCCAACAAATCTCACTTCTGTCTTGTTTTTTGCAGCTTGCATCTATGATTCTCAAGCGCACAAGGATATATTTATTTATATTTATTTTGTTCCTGCAGCTATTCCACACCCATGCCTGCTCACACCCATCAGTGTTTACTGCACGTTTTACAAAACAAAAAACAACACAAAATGCAAATTTTCTTTTCCCAATTAATAATAGAAACTAGTTCTCCAAAGAAAGCATTGGAATGGTCGCAAGTGACATGGAAAAAGCCTGAGGTTCTCAATGACTTCTTTACCTCAGTCTTCACTGCAAAGGCCTCCAGCCACACTGCTGGAGTCATGCAAGACAATGGCAGGGACTGCAAAGAAGAACTGCCCATCATAAGTGAAAATCTGGTTCATGATCACCTGAAGAACCTGAAAGTGTTCAAGCCCATGGGACCCAACAGCATACACCCACGGGTACTGAGAGAACTGGCAGATGAGGTTGCTAAACCCCTGTCTATTCTATTCCAAAATTCATGGCAGTCTGGTGAAGTCCCCACTGACTGGAAAAGGGGAAACATCATTCCTATTTTCAAACAGGGTAGGAAGGAGGAGCCAGGGAACTACAGGCCAGTCAGTCTCACCTCTGTGCCTGGTAAGATCATGGAGTAGATCCTCCTGGAGACACTGCTGAGACAGGGGAATAGTGAAGAGGCGATTTGGTACAATCAGCATGGCTTCACCAAGGGCAAGTCCTGCCTCACAAACCTGATGGCTTTCTATCAACAGATCACAACATTAATGGATGAGGGGCGGGCGACTGATGTGATTTACCTGGACCTCAGCAAAGCCTTTGACACTGTCCCGCACCACATTCTGGTCTCCAAGCTGGTGGAACATGGCTTTGATGGGTGG